>JAULAV010007664.1:0-49390 GCA_030789695.1 Scilla litardierei | reverse complement strand
TTGGTCGTCGTCTTGGAATGACAGATTGCCAATGTAAGCGGGGGAAGTGGTGTGTGGGGGTGGTAGATGAATTGGTGGTGCTGGATTGAGCGGGGGGTTGTGTGCGACGAGCGCGACGGGTGGGCCTAGGGTTGGAAGAGCTGGCATCGGTGGGCTTAGCACGGCGCGGAGGCATTGTGCAGGAGTCGTGTGTGTGTGTGTGTGTGTGTGTGTGTGTGTGTGTGTGTGTGTGTGTGTGTGTGTGTGTATGCAAAAAGACGATGAAGACACACAAACACGAACAACGAGCAAAATGGAATATTTGGGGCAAAATAAAAATTGAGCTAAGGAGCGAGTTTACCCAAATGAGATGAAGATCGTTGCTCGTAGACGTCCCAATGCTACTCGATAGGAGCACGTGTGAAGCCGCGGCAATCTCTTCAGCAAGTTTCGAAATTGGGGTAGAATGGGTGAAAGTTAGGGTTTTGTGTGCGGGTGGAATTGAGGAGGATGGAGAGAAATCGATGGGGAGATGGATAGGGAGAGGGGGGAATCGATTGGGGTTGATTTATAGGAAGAACGAGGTCAGGCGCAAGAGGAGAAGGTGAAACGTCAACAGGAATTTCGAAATTGGCGAGGGCGGAACGAACGGGGGGGGGGGGGGGGGGGGGGGGGGGGGGGGGGCGGGGGGGGGGGGGGGCGGAATATATAGGATTTTAAGTCGAACCGATCGGGTGAAAAGTCATCCGATCGGTTGACTTCGTGATCAAAAAATTTGGCCGAAGAGTTGCTACAGGTGAACCAGTCGGGTGAGTTGTCACCCGATCGGTTGACCGCTCCACACGTTTTTCCGAGAACTCAGAGTTTCTCACCCGGTCCCTCAACCGGTCTCGCATATTGTCACCCGGTCTGTTGACAAATCCTGAAATTTTCCCGAGAGTTTCCCCAGGTCACCCGGTCTGCTTACCCGGTCCCATCATTCTCCACCTGGTCGGTTCATTTAGTTACTGATACGGCCGTTTAGCTGATACATCCCAACCGATCGGGTGAGTTATCACCCAGTCGGTTGGGGCCTTGTTTTATGCAAAAACCCAAAAATCGCCTAAGTTCCACGACGGAAGTTCTTGCGGTTGGATTTATTTTTAAAAATAGATAAAATAAAGTTGAAAATATTCCTAAAAATTGAAAAAAAAGTTTAGAGCATGGGTTACCTCCCATGAAGTGCTTTTGTTTAACGTCGTTTAGCTCGACGCCCGTTGATGATGTTCATGGTGGGCGATACGGGTGATGCCCAAAGTCCAGCATCTCTTCAACTCCAGAGCTAGTGGCTATTGGTGTAGTCGGCGGCTGTAAAAAGATTTGCTCGACTACCCTCCCCTTGTCTACAGGATCCGGGGGCTTCTCCCTCAAATTGGCGTCTACCGCCATCTTTTTCAGGATCCGGACCTTATTGCCGGTGAGGTCCATGGGTTCTTTCCCCTTTCTCCTCGTGGGAGGAGACTTAGGGAATTCGGAAGGGATCACATGTCGTGCGACCGCCTCATTAGCAACTTCATTCTTTGGGGAGCCAACTTGCTATCCAAGGTCCCCCAAGCTATCGGGGGGATTCCTCGAGAGCACTTCCCAGGCACTTGTTTCAACAGCTCTATCTTCTTCGTTCTCCAGCATATTAGTACTAGGATCATCCGGGGGATTCAGATGCTTCATCGACAAGTCTAAGTGAAATTCGACTCTTTCTTGGCCCACATTGAGGGAAAGCTTCCC
Source organism: Scilla litardierei (assembly GCA_030789695.1). Lineage (NCBI taxonomy): Eukaryota > Viridiplantae > Streptophyta > Magnoliopsida > Asparagales > Asparagaceae > Scilla > Scilla litardierei. Next base: position 47,647 of record JAULAV010007664.1, on the reverse strand, counting down.
ATTCTTCACGTCTATCAACACTCTGGCGGTAGCCATAAAGGGTCGTCCAAGAATAATTGGGGTGTTCTTGTCTTCCGGCATGTCCATCACCACAAAATAAACCGGTACATGTACTCGTTTCACATCGACAAGGAGGTCGTCCACTACTCCCACCGGGTACTTGACTGAACGGTCAGCAAGTTGTAATGTCATGCCGGTGGGCTCTAAGTCTCCCATCCCTATTCTCTTGTACAGCGATAGGGGCATTAAGCTGACGCTCGCGCCTAGATCGACGAGCGCCCTCTGGATTTGCACTTCCCCAATAGAGTAAGGGATGGAGAAACTTCCGGGTCCTTGAGCTTGGGCAGATTTGTGCGCTGAATGAGTGCGCTACAGTCCGCCGTTAACACGAACTTCTCTTTTCTAGATCCCCGTGTCATCAAGTCTTTCAGAAATTTGGCGTATGAGGGAATTGTCTCGATGGCCTCGAGGAAGGGGATTTGTAAGCTCATATCTTTCACCATGGCAAAGAATTTGCCATACTTCTCATCGATTTTGGCTTTGGCAAGCCGTTGTGGGAAAGGCACAACGGGCTTAAATACTCTTAGCTTCCCTTCCTCATCCTTCTTCTTCTCCTCTCTATGAACTTCCTCTGGAGTAGTGGGCTTGGGTGACGAAGCACCATCGTCATTTAATTTCTCGGTTGGTCGTTCCACGACCAACGGTGCTTCCGATCCTTTGGGGGGCTCTCTCATAGGTATTTGCGTTCCGCTCCTCAAGACGATGGCGGACACGTTCTCATGCTCATTTGTGAGTGCCAAGGTCCGATTTACCCCCCCTAGGGTTCACCTCAAGCTATGGCGGTAATAAATTCTGCGGTCTCTGAAGGTTCGCCACTTGCAACCCCAGTTGGGTCACCTGATCAGTGAGGACTCTGTGTCCCATCTCCAGCTTCAGATTTATCTTCTCCTGATTGGCGATGTATTGAGTCAAGAGGGACTCAACCAGAGAAATGGCTCTCTGCTGGCCGTATTGCTGCTGGGTGGGCTACTGATTCCTAGGAGCATACTGTTGATACTGTTGTGGAGGTTGTTGCTGCTGAAATTTCTGCTGCTGAAACTACTGCTGGGGCCTAGCCGGCTGATATGTCTGCTGTTGTTGTTGAGCCGGCTGTTGATAAGGCGCTCGGTAGCTAAGGTTGGGATGATTCCGGTTGTTGGGAGAGTAGTCCGGATTGGAGTTGGTTCGTGGTAGAAAAGGCGCATTCCCCGTAGGATTGTAAAATAATGCGCTTGCCTGATCCAACGGTGGTGAGATGTCCCCACCGTCGAACTCCCCAAAAACTTCGGATTCTACCGCCGCAATCTGTTGTGAACCGGCGCCACCGGCGCCTACCATCAATGCAGAGATCTGTGTTGACAGCAAGTCAAACTTGCTTGACAATTTGTCGACGTCTTCGACTCTATGGATGCCCCCAGATCTTGGTGTGGTTCTCTCTTCACACCATCGTTCATTGTTGGATGCCATATTTTCCAAAATTTACCCGGCATCTTCTTCGCTTCTTGACATGAAGGACCCTCCAGCCGCGACGTCAATGGAAGATTTTAAATCGTCTCTCAACCCATTATAAAACAGATTTATGATCTGCCACTTGGGGAGCTCATGGTGGGGGACATCTTCTCTGCATCTCCTTGTATCTCGTCCAAGCCTCATGCAAGGACTCGTGGCTGGCCTGGGAGAAGGAGGAGATCTCACTCCTCAGCTTCATGGTCTTCCCTGGGGGAAAGAATTTCGTCAGGAAAGCATTTGAGAGCTTCTCCCAGGTGTTGAATGTATTCGGGTCCTTCCCCCTAAGCCACAGCTTGGCCTTATCTCGCAAGGAGAAGGGGAACATCTTCAGTCGGATCGCCTCAGTCGTGACACCATTTATCCAGAAGGTGTCACATTTCTCCAAGAAGGAGTCTAGATGCTCAATAGGGCTCACCATGGGTGCACCCAAAAATTGATCCTGCTGGATCCACGTCACCAAAGATGGCTTAAGCTCGAAGCTTTGGGCCGTAATAGCTGGAGGACAGATGGCGGAGGTGGACTCGATGGAAGGCATCGAGTACTCCAACAGGGACTTGTGAGGCGGGGTGTTCTCCCCCATGGCTTCAGGATCCTCTCTTCTTCGCTTCTCGGCGGCCAAACGCCTTAGGGTGGCGTTTATCTCCGGATCAACGGGGATCAAGTCGTCGAGACTTCTTGAACTCCTGCGCATGAAAAACAACAAACACCCGTGAAGCGAAAAGTGGGAAAGAAACAGATAAGATAAAAAATAAAAATAAAAATAAAAATAAGAAAATAAAAAGGAAAAAAGAAGAATGCGAAAATTATCGCGAGGTAGGGATGAGAGCTAGAAACTGGGGTTCATGAAATCCTAAAATAACAAGCACGTTGCCTCCCCGACAACGGCGCCATAAACTTGACCGGCCCCAACTGGGCGCGCGTCTGCACGCCGGATGTTGTGCAATGATGCGAACGAGGGCGTGGAAATTTAAATATTTGTAACCGCAAGCGCACGGTGTTGTAGTGTGGCTTGGGGGTCGAACACAGGGAGGCGAGGATGTGCTTGTGTCAAAGAGGATCAAAATTCCCCCATGGGCGAGCTAGCCCAGATTGAATGATGGGTTGTCACAGTAAAGGAATGCAAGGTATAGACAATATGAAGGAAAAACCCGGGACTTTGGTTTCGACCCCAATGGGCGACTCTCGCCGATACGGCCTACGGGTAGGATGGCGATCGGAATTAGGGTCTAATGGTGAGACGTTGCCTCTAAAAGTGGTACCGGCATCCCATGGGTCCGATATTCCGGTCGGTGCCCAGGATGATACGCCGGACTTCCCGGGTTCGATCAGTGGGCACTCCCATGTCCATTAACACTGATCGACTCTGGGAGCACTAAGCTCGCAACGATAACTCCCAACGTCTCATCCTGCCGCTCCCGCGTGCTAGGATTCGACGTCTACGCTAAGGGCGTGAGCTATGGCTAGGGAGTCAACCGCCAAGTTTATTTCCCCTTGGCCCAACGGTCAAAGGCGGTCTTTTTCCCACCTATGACAATAAAACACCCCGCGTAACCGTTAGATTCCTAATCCCTATCGATTTCCTAACCCTATGGACGCGTCGGGAAGAGCCCACGAAGGGGTTTCCGCCAAAATCCCAGATTTGGGAACTACTCACACATATTTAGTAAAAAACGATCTAAACGAAAATGAACCGTAAAAATCATGATCAGACAATAGAAATGCAATGGTAGTAAAGCAATTAAGATAATACTAAAGTTTTACAAAGATCCGAAAACTTACAAAAACTGGGAAATTACAGCCGTCACAAAATGAAGAAAACAGCAAAAAATAACCAACTCCTGAATCTGGGAAACCTAGGGTTCTATTTATAGAAAACGACATCACCTGATCGGTTGACAAGTCAACCGATCGGGTGAACCGCTTCACAAAATTACAGCGAAATGCGGGGTTTCACCCGGTCAGGATGAACCGGTCGGTTGGAGCATGGGTGTGGTCGGTTGGATCATGGTGCCGACCGGGTGAGGAGACGGTTGGATCATCGGATCTTGGCTGTTGGAATTCTGCTACAGGTGAACCGATCGGGTGAAGGTCACCCGATCTGTTGGCAATCAGCTCTGAATTTCCAGAGACTTTGAGCTTTTGACCCAGTCATTGAACCGACCGGGTGACTTCTCGTAAGCTCCAAGCTGCGCCTGGGTGGTGCACGTGTACATCAACCGATCGGTTGAAGATGATCAACCGATCGGGTGAGGGGCTGAAAGATGCAATCTTCGTCGTTTGACACCATGGATCACGCGTGACTCCTCCCGTTGCTCCAGGGACATATGATATCATCGTTTTATGCCCCAAATGCAAGTAAACTCCTGCAAAACACGGAAAACACGGAAAAGTGAAAGAAAACAAGAAAACACAAGAAAACACGAGAAACCGAATAAAAGACGGCGGTAAAATACGGAAAAACACGGAAGAAAACGTGCGCAAATATATGAAATATAAACGCACGTCAAAAAGCGCTTGACAACTCATCCCAAGTGGTGAATGTCCCTTCCGCTTGCGTCCTCAACCAATATAAAGCTTTATCTTTGAGTGTGAAGGGGAAGAGTCGCAGTCGGATTGCATCAACGGAAACACCCGGCATTTGGAAAGTGGCGCACTTGGACAAGAAAAGTTGGATGTGGTAATGCGGAATTTCATGGGCATTCCCATGAAACAGGTCTTGTTGCATCAATACTAACAACCCCGTCTTTAGCTCAAAATTCTTGTCCGCCGCTAGCTCCGGCATGGCGATGGATGATGTGGTGGAAGAAGTCTTAGGCCGAAGCCTATCTCTAATGGATATGATCCTCGCCATTCGTGCGGCTAGCTCCTCCGGTGTCTCCACACGGTTCATATAACCGTCCTCCGTAGCGTGCCTTCTCTCGGCTCTGATCCTTCTCACGGTACGCTCGATTTCCGGATCAAATAATATTTCCTCGGGGTTCGCCGTAGATCTCGTGTACATGCAAGGGAAAACAGAGTTTCAAAGGAAATGTTAGCACGAATAAGGAGTAAAAAGATTAAAAGTAACAAAAGAAAAAGAAAACCCTAAGTAAAGAGAATAAAACACTGTCGCCTCCCCGGCAACGGCGCCAAAAACTTGGTCGACACCCGATATGCACACGCAACCGGGACGAGCGACTCGTAGTCTTACCGCAAGCGCACAGCGTAGTGGCGAGCGGGTATCGAACTCAGGGAGGGACAATGACAGTGTGACCGGCGCCCCCAGCTCTTTGCGGTGATGGCACGGTGTCGGTTTGCCGCAAGTGCACAGTTAGTGTAGGGTGCGGGAATATCGAACTCAGGGAGGCGAGGTTGTGCTTGGGTCAGGTAGGACCTAAATCACCCTGAGGGTCGAGCTAGCCCGAATCGTTAAATGGTTGTCACTGAAAGGAAATAAAGGGTATGAACAACAAGAAAGAAAACCCGGGACTTTGGTTTCCAACCCGACGAGAGACTCTCGCCGATACGGCCTACGGGTATGGATAGCGATCGGGATTAGGGTCTAATGGTGAGACGTTGCCTCTGAAAGTGATACCGGCATCCCATGGGCCCGATATTCCGGTTGGTGCCCAGGATGATACGCCGGACTTCCCGGATTCGATCAGTGGGCACTCACGTGTCCATTAACACTGATCGATCCTGGGAGCACTAAGCCCGCAACGATAACTCCCAACGTCTCATCCTGCCGCTCCCGCGTGCTAGGATTCGACGTCTCTGCTATGGGTGTGAGCTATGGCTAGGGAGTCAACCGCCAAGTTTATTCCCCCTTGGCCCAACGATCAAAGGCGGTCTTTTTCCCGCCGATGACAATGAAACACCCTGCGTAACCGTTAGATTCCTAATCCCTATCGATTTCCTATCCCTATGGACGCATCGGGGAGAGCCCCCGAAGGGGTTTCCACCAAAATCCCAGATTTGGGAACTACTCACAAAAATCCATGAAAAAGCGATCTAAATAAAAATTAACCGTTGGAATCATAATCGGACAATTGCAATGCGGAAGTAATAGAGTAGATAAGACAATACTAAAATTTGAGAAAGATCTGAAAACTTACAAAAGAGTAACAATTACAACCGTCACAAGGAGAGAAAACAGTAAAAAACTAGCAGCCCCCGTTTCTGGAACCCTAGGGGTTCTATTTATAGACTTTCGCATCAACCGATCGGTTGACAAGTCAACCGATCGGTTGACAAGTCAACCGATCGGTTGATCCGTTACAAAATAATAACAGAAAACGGCGAGCTTTCACCCAATCACATGAACCGGTCAGGTGAGTTCTTGAGTGACCGGTTGGATCTTGGAGCAGTCGGGTGAACCGATCGGTTTGGCGCCCGTGTCTTCAGCTCTTCATCTTCAGCTACAGATGAACCGATCGGGTGAGATTCACCCGATCGGTTGGCATTTTGCTCGAGAAAACAGAGAACAGGTCCCCGCTGAACCGGTCTGCGAACCGGTCGGGTGACTTCCATGTGAGCTCCGGCTGAGACCGGGTGGTGCATGCGTGCATCACCCGATCGGTTGGAGATGACCAACCGACCGGGTGAGGGGCTGAAAGATGTATACTTTGGCGTTTGACCCCCTGGATCACGCGTGACTTTTCCCGTTGCTCCGGGGACTTGGGATATCATCGTTAAACGTCCCCTACGTGGTCAATCCCCTGCAATCATGGATAAACAAAGAAAAATGAAAGAAAACGAGAAAATACAAGAAAACGAATAAAAGACGGCAGAAAAACACGGAGAAACACAAAAGAAAACGTGTGTGAATATATGAAATATAAACGCACGTTAAAATCCCCCAAGTTGAACTCTTCCTCGTCCTCGAGGAAGACGAGTGAGAGCCGGAGCTCGGAAGGGAAAAATAGAGAGGAAGAAAGAAAAAGAAAACTCTAAATCCTAGATCGTCCATCAGAGCCACCAAAATTAAAAACGACACACCAAGCAAGTAAACGCCAAATCACTTCACTAAACCTAGGAAAACGAGTCCAAATAAGTGTCGTGGGCCCACGCGGTGAAGCGCGAGTGAGTGTGGTCGTGTGCTAGCAAATGGTGTCACTTTCTACAATGTGCTATGAGGCTCGATATACACAAATCCAAGATATGACCCAAATATCGATTCGAATTGAATTAAGCGGCGAATATATAGTTCAAGCATGGATGAGAATAGAGAGAATCGAAACATATCATGCGTCAGGGACTCCACAACTAGGGTTAAGGAAATCACGCCACTATAGCCTAGATACTAGCTAAAAAGTTTCTAAGCCAAGTGTTTTCGATAGCGATGGCGGTTGAGATGATATGGAGTAGAACACTCGGTGCAAATTCTCGCCTTCCCTTTATTCTCGGTAAGTCGGAAAAAATATTCACACGGAAATTTTTTTGGGTTTTGGGCATTTGTATTTTCTTTGGCCTTTTGGCTATACAAAATTTTTCTTTTTCTCTTTTTTTTGGGTTTTTCTTTTCCTTTTTTTTCTTTTTTTTTGAATTTTTGGGTTTTTGGCTATACACATGTGCACTCTCCCAAGTGGGAGAACGGTACACGACGAGGGGATTCGCACCAAGTAAAACAAAAAAGAAGTCGAAATCTAAACACTCGGGCAAAGAAAACTATTTTCGCTAAATAGAGCATAGGCTAAATGGGTTATCCTAGTCATTAGTTGTGGAATCCCGATGCATGCGAATTGAAATATACGATATAAATATAGCATGCGTATAGTAGAAACAAATACCGCATATTCAAATCGAAGCATGATAATCTAGGGGTCATTCCTGGACAGGTATATAAAGTAAAATCACAAAGCAGAAGCACACCAAATAGCTAGGCACGACGCACGACTCACAAGAAAGCTAAGTGGACCCACAATGCGTGAAATGCAAGAGGACTCGAAATCCTAGGGTTAGTGAGTATGATTATCGATGCAATGCTAGGTGTGTGTGACTTTATGGCTATTCATCATAGGATTCATCTCTAGGAGAAAGAGCTAAAAAGAAGAAAAGAAAAAATAAAAACACGATGAAAACGACACAAAAAACGAAAAAGAAGGACTCAAACGACGCACACAGTGCGACTCCCCCAAGCTGAAGTTTGCATTGCTCTCAATGCAATACGAGTGAGTACGGGAGGGCAATGAAAATGGGGGGGGAATACGCACTTGACACAAAAAGAAATGAAAACGAGGAAAACACATAGATGAAACTGAAAAAGAAAGAAAGATCAAAATCAAAATCAAACAATACAAAAATAGAAATAAAAACACATGACACGACACGCAAAAAGTGAAAAACAAGCACACACACACACACACAAATGAGAAAAACAAACAAAACACGACAGCGCACCAAAATAGACGTCCCCCAAGCTAGACCAGACAGTGCTAGCGAAATGATATGATCAATGAAATCCAGAGATATGCAAGGGGGAGTCAAAAACAAACAAGGCGAAATCAGAAAGCAGGAGAAGGTGAGTCCTCGTCCTCCTCGGAAGAGGGTGTGGATGGGTGGTCGGGGGAGGCTGGGGGTGTGCGGAGAAGTGGGGAATGAGGCGAAGGAATAGGGGCAGCGGTGGTGTGAACAATGGGAGGAGTGTCGGTGGTGGTGGGTGGTGGTGGTAGGAAGGCGATCAAGGCGGTGGTGAGAGGAATAGAAATGGAGGAAGAGGATGCGGTGGTCACGGTAGTGGGAGGTGGTGGGAGGGATCTGGAGCGCACCGGCAATTTCCTCCGGCGCACGTATGGAGTGACGGAGGAGGAGGGAGGAGGTAGTGTGGGTGCTGTGGAAGTGGTCGGGAGGGGTGAAGTGGATGCCGGGATGGGATTAGAAGAGGGAGGAGAAGAATGTGGTGAGGGGGTGATGGATGTGGGGATGTGTGGGAGGGTGGAGGAGAAGATCGCCGGGGTGGTGAAGGTGGAGGTGGTGAAGGTGGAGGTTGTCCGTGGATATGAGTGAGAAGGCGAAGAATGGCGGCCACGTTCCTCTCAAGTGTGAGGAAATGTGGGTGAATAAGAAAGGAGGATGGCGATGGGTCCGAGGAGGCAGAGGACATGGCGAGCTCACGAAGGGCAGCGACCTCCCTCTCAAGACCTAGACGGGCAAATACCTGACGGCGACCAAAAGATGTAGACTGACGCGAGGCAGAGGTGGTGCCGCCAGGTAAGGTCGAAGATGTGCCGGCGGCAGTGGTCATGCCGGAATGGAGACAAGGCCAGAAATGGCCGCAAAGAGGTGCTCAGACGTGATCGGTCCCGGAGCAGAAACAGGACGACTCGGGCCAGCCCCTAAGTCTCCACCAGACGCAGGGATATCCTGCTCGCCTAAGTGGGCAGCAGGGGATGGTGGTCTGCGTGCGTCTGCAGGAAGGAAAGGAAGATTCAACCCCGCTAAGAAGTCGGGATCAGGAGGGAAGGTCCAATCTCCCACAAGAGCAATGGTCATGCAAGCGGGGTTGGGCAGAATGGTGTAAGGGGCTGGGGTGGCCATAATTGAAGATGAAGCGGCCATCAGAGTGGGGTCTAATCATGTGGATGTGCCGCAGGACATCAATATCAAGCTGTGAGGGTCCTGCGGCAGCTGGAAGATTATTGGGGATGGTAATATTGAATTGGTCGTGAGAGCAGATGATCGTGATGATGCCCCCACAACAAAACTTCCCCTTACCGGCCCGGCTGATCTCGAGTAGCTTGTAAACAAGCCAATCGCTGCCATGGATGGGGACGGTAGGGGCCCTGAAGCTAATGCCACCATCATCCCGGACAAAAGGAAAAGTCATGGCCCAAAGGATAAAAAGGTCAGGGATAGTCACGGTGCCGGACTCGTCCCTAGGAAAAAATGCAGATGAAATGATCCTGTGGGCCAAACAAAACACGGGATGAATGATAGAGGAGGCCTTGGCCATTCCTCGGGGATAGTCACGGATCATTGTGAGGCGGAACCAGAATTGATCGACATCAAACTCGGGCGTGTACCCGTAGTGTCGGATGGAATCATCCCCGAGATTGGGGAAACCAAATATATCGTTAATCGTGTTCAGATTTGTGGTGACACTATGGTTACGCACCCGGAATTTAATGATCGACCCGGACTCCCAAACAAGTGTAGAGAGAAATTCGAGTGTGAGTGCCGGGTAGGATATGGCAGATGCATTAAGAAAGGCCAACTATCCTAAGTTAGCGAAAAGAGATTCGACCTCGGTGAAGACACCAGATCGACAAGTGTTCGTGTGTGCGTGAACTTAGTAGATAGATGCCCTCGAGCATCGAGCCTGCGGTAAAAATCCTTGTGCTCCTGGTTCCTAAAGATATACCCATGTGGGCCCAACATTGGGTCCACAGGGGGGATAACAGGCGGGGGAGGGCCAAGTGTAAGTGCCCGTGTACGGGAAGGGGGGCGTGTTTGTTTTCGTCTCTTTCGAGACGGCTCCTCCTCCCGCATAATTCCCTTCCCCTTGTCCTTATCCTTAGCCATGTGTGAGTGTGCGTGTATGAATGAGTGCAATAAACAGTGGATGCACACTAACACAAGCAAACGAGCAAGCACAATCTATAGGGCAAATATATAAATATAAGCTTAGGAGCGAGTGTACCCAAGCGGAATGGCGGAGCTTGCTCGTAGATGTCCCCACACTGTTCAACGAGAGTAGCGTGGAGCCACGGCGTTCTCTTTCGGCAAGAATTTTCGGATGGGTGTGGTTTGGGGGGAAATTAGGTCAGAAATTTGAAATGGAAGTAGAGAGAGGTTGAAGATGATGGAGGGATTGATGGAGGAGGTGGAGAGAAGGAGTAATGGAGGAGTAGAGGACGTGGGGGAGTGAGAATCGGTCGTTGGGGGGGAGAGGAAGGCGAAACGACGGCGATTTCGGCGATCAGGCGAGGATGAAAACGAGCGGGTGTCGGGGGGTTTATATAGGGTTTTAAGTCGAACCGATCGGGTGACTTGTCACCCGATCGGTTGATGGTTAGGTCGAAATTCTTGCCGAAGAAATTCTACAGGCGAACCGGTCGGTTGACTTATCAACCGATCGGTTGGCCGCTCCACTCATTTTCCCGAGAACTTAGGGCTGCTCACCCGGTCGCGTCAACCGATCTCGCTCGAACTCAACCGATCGGTTGATATTCCCCAAAAATTTCCGAGAGTTCTCCCCAGCTCACCCGGTCTGCCACCCAGTCTCTTCATTACTCAACCGATCGGGTCATTTGGGGACAGATTTTGGCATGTATCTGATACATCCCAACCGATCGGGTGAGTTATCAACCGATCGGTTGGGGCTTGTTTCCTGCAAAAACCAAGAAATTTGTCTAAGTCCCCGAACGGATGTTCTCGCGGCTGTTTTTATTTAAAAAGGTAGATAAAATAAAGTCAAAAATAACGCTAAAAATGGGGAAAAAGTTTAGAACATGGGTTGCCTCCCATGAAGCGCACTTGTTTAACGTCGTTGGCTCGACGCCCGCAAGAGATGTTCATGGTGGTTGATACGGGTGATGCCCGAAGTTCAGCATCTCTACTTCATTGGAGCTGAAGGCCCTTGGAGTAGTCAGCGGATGGAGAAATACTTGCTCGACTAACCTCCCCTTGTTCTTGGGATCCGGGGGCTTTTCTTTCATGTTGGCGCTTCCCGCCATCTTCTTTAGGATCCGGACCTCGTCTTTAGTGAGGTCCATGGGCTCTTTCCCCGTTCTCCTCGCAGGACGATCCTTGGGGAACCTGGGAGGGGTCGTTCTTGCTGCACTCGCTTTTCCAGCAGCTTCTTTGTTCTTGGGGCAGTCTCCATCTTCTGAATCCCCCAAGTCATCGGGGGGGGGGGGGGGGGGGTTTCTTAAGAGAATCTCCCAGGAGCTCTCTTCAGCGGCCTTTTCTTCTTCTACCTCAAGCAAATTACACCGAGGGTCATCAGGGGGATCGGGGTGCTTCATGGACAACCCCAGATCAAACTCAACTTTTTCTCCGCTGACGTTTAAAGAAAGTTTTCCATTCTTAACATCAATCATAACGCCAGCAGTGGCCATGAAAGGCCGTCCCAGGATGATGGGGGTGTGTGCGTCTTCAGGCATGTCCATGACTACAAAGTCCACTGGCACATGCACCCCTCTCACATTTACGGGGAGGTCATCCACAATTCCCACCGGATATTTGACCGACCGGTTAGCTAGTTCTAGGGTCATACCGGTGGGCTCCAAATCACCCATTCCTATCCTTCTATACATCGATAAGGGCATCAAACTAACACTCGCTCCGAGATAGACGAGTGCACGATGAATCTTCACTGCCCCGATCGTGCAAGGAATAGAGAAGCTCCCCGGGTCCTTGAGTTTCGGCGGATTTGCCCTCTGAATAAGAGCGCTACATTCCGCCGTCAGCACTACTTTCTCCTTTCTAGACCCTCTAGTCACCAAATCTTTCTGGAATTTTGCATAGGAGGGGATTGTTTCGATTGCTTCTAGGAAGGGGATTTGCAGGCTTAGGTCCTTGACCATGGCGAAGAACTTGCCATATTTCTCATCAATTTTGGCCTGAGCTAACCGTTGTGGAAATGGCACAACTGGTTTGAACACTTTCGGGCTCCCTTCCTCCTTCTTCTTCTTCTCTTCTTCAGAGACTCCCTCCGGAGTCATAGGATTTGATGACGAAGCACCGGCGTCGTTTGATTTTTCGATCGGTCTCTCAACGACCAATGGTGCTTCCGGTTTGCTAGGGGGCACTCTAGTAGGAATTTGTGTCCCGCTTCTCAGAATGATAGCGGACACATTTGCGTGCTCGTGCACGAGTGCCGATGTTTGGGTTGCTCCCCTCGGGTTCACCTCCGGTTGTGGCGGCAATTGGTTTTGTGACCTTGAAAGGTTCGCCACTTGTAACCCCAGCTGGGTTACTTGGTCCGTAAGGGTCCGCTGACCCATTTCCAGCTTTTGATTGATCTTCTCTTGGTTGGTAATATATTGAGTCAAGAGAGACTCAACCGGAGAGACGGCCCTCTGTTGGCCATACTGCTGCTGCTGCTGGAATGGCTGCTGATTCCTGGGGGCGTAAAATTGTTGCTGAGGTTATTGCTGAAATGGTTGCTGCTGAAATGGTTGCTGCTGAACCGGGCTCTGCTGTGGCCTAGCCGGCTGATAAGTTTGTTGCTGCGGCTGCTTGTAATGCCCTACAAGCTACTGCAATTGTACTAGAGGGGGGGTGAATAGTACTTTAAAAATAACAAGGAGTATAATTCCTAATTATAATGCAAACAACTACCAAATCAATTTGAGGAAGCTTAAATTGAATGACAACAACAAAATTAACAATGCTAACAAGAGATGTTACTGGGTTCGGATCCACCCAAGTCTCCCCGACTTGTTCCCGGTGATCCTACGTCCCAACCACCCGGATCCCCTCCGGATACTTGAGTTAGAAACCCTAACTCAAGATTTCCACTATGAAATACTTGTGAAAATCCTCCACAAGTCAAATCATACAAAATGTAATTTGTGACTCCCACAACCCGGGATCACAACCACACTCTCACAACCGAGAGTGAAACTTACAAATCAAATATGAAATGAAATAAGAAAACTTCTTACCGAACAAAATACCTATGCCTTGAGTATTGCTTACGAATTAGGGCAAGGATGATTTTGGGGAAGAAGTGGCACCAAACCCTAGCTCCAAGATTTAGATCAGCGATGGAGAGCTTTGGGGATGTTGGTGACCTAGAATCAAGCACTTGGCTTGGAAGGCTTCACACTCAATGAATCTCTCTTTGGAAGTAAGAGTGAGGAGAGATTATTGAATGGAATGAATGAGCTTTGAATGAGCTTGGAATGAATTCTCTTGATCTCTAAACTTGCAATAATATCAGCCTTGGCAGCAATGAATGTAGCCCATCAAGTATATATAGGATAGAGGAGAGAGAGAGAGAGAAAAACGTTTCAATTTAAGCTCCAACAGCTCTTTTCTGAACCCAACTAGTCGATCAAAGAACAACCACCGACCGACTAGTTCATCAACTAGTCGGTCGGTCAATTAACGTAAACCGACTAATGGGTAAACTGAGAAAAGATCAAAGTACAGACTAAGGAACTAGTCGGTCTAAGAAGAATAGCTGACCGACTAGTTTCACAACTAGTCGATCGGTTACTCAACGTGGACCGACTAACAGATAAAACTGAAGTCTGAGAAGAATTAGACTTAGTCGGTCCAAGAACAAATGTTGACCGACTAATTCACCAACTAGTCGGTCACCAAATGAACATAGACCGACTAACAATAAACAGTAAGTATGGTGAAAAATTTGACATGTACAGTAAACTAAACTAGTCGGTCTAAGAAGGAAAGTTGACCGACTAGTTCATCAATTAGTCGGTCGATCAATGAGCACAGACCGACTAATGATAAACAGTAGTTCAAGCTCAAATGTGCATGTACAGGGAAAGCTCAACTAGTCGGTCACAGAAGCATCACTGACCGACTAGTTCACAAACTAGTCGGTCGGTGAGTCAACTTAGACCGACTAACTGTAAACAGTAAAGAGCTAAGAATTAACTGAGAAGAACTAGTCGGTCCAAGAAGCTTGGCTGACCGACTAGATCACCATCTAGTCGGTCAGTTCTTCTTCTTGAACCAACTAACATGCACAAGAAGTCGCGAATCGAAGCGCGATGCATCGGGAAGGATTGTATGGACTTCTACTAAGATCCTAGAGCTAAGATATGAGCGTTATGAAGAATTAAAACGTAAGACCTACTCAAGGCTTAACATTCTACGAAAGAAGCTAAAGACTATAAATAAAACTTGACGATACCGTCTTCAATAGCTTCAATCGAATCTTCATGACTTCTAAATTGGTCCATAAGTTTCAACGAAGCGTTAGGCATACGATCACGTACTTTGAGAAGTCTTGAGACGTCGTAATTGATATTCATATGAATTTGGCGACGATCTCCATAACTGCGCTCACAAAGTGTTAGTTCACGATATATTTATGTTTGTTCATCATCCAAAACCAAATCCGGGGAGTCCAATATCCAACATTCTCCCCCTTTTTGGTGATGACAAACCAACATAAATAATAATCAAAAATAATAATTCAAATGAAATTTACTTACTCCCCCTGCATTGATGACACGTTAATTCCAATTTAAACAAAAATAATACGCATCAAGCAGACGAGTGAAGTATATTAAATGAGAATCGATTATTGAATTAATGAAATACCAAACGTAGGTTATTGAAATATCGGATTTGAAAATCCATTTATATATCTTAACTCCCCCTGAATCTAACACATCAAGTAGATTCTTGGAGAATGCTTTAAATTTTCATTTGGCACATCGTTATTATTATATCTCTCCCCCTTTGGCATAAGCAAAAAGAGCGGGAGGATAACAACGACAACAACAATGGCCTGAAATTAAAAGCACGGGAGTCGTAGATTACGACGACGGTTCAAATGACACCAAAGAGAAAAATACGAATAGAATCAAGGCGTGTCAATGATACCAAAGTCGAGAAATCGTAAAACGAAATCATCAAAACCCAAATCAATTTAACGGATTGAGTTATGGAATATACTCTCCAATATCAACATTTCTTGGTTAATTTAGTGCATGGAAAACAATTCTATGTTGCCATAGAAGAAATTTCTATTAAACCAAGTTATTGTCGTCGAGCGACGAAATCAGACATTAGAGACATAAAGAATTATAAATTGCACAATAGAATGAAATGTCAATTGCGATGTATATAAATATACTAGTCATTACCCTTGCCCGTAGGGCACGGTTTATTTAATGGCTGAGTTTTTCTCCCCCACAAATTTCAAGTTCCCCCAAATTTCAAGTTTTCCCACAAAATTTCAAGTTTCCCCCCAAATTTAACTTTTCCCCCAAAATTTAAGTCCCCCCAATATTGTCATTACTACCTAGGACAAACTTGCCACGTAGGACAAAGCATTGTCCTAGTAGGATAAGATTCAAAATCTTCAAAGAACTGGAAAAAAATGGTCGGAAGGGGTGAGAATAAAAAGTGTGGGTGGGTGTGTGGGGAGGGTCCATGGGCAAAAATACAAAAACCGAGGTTGTATGTGCAAAATTCCCCGCCTCCTCTTTTATCCCTCAAAATCTCATCTCTTATATTTTCTCTTATCTAATTTCCCCGTTTTATATAATAGATATCCAAATTCTCTTATCCAATTTCTCATGTCCAAATTCTCTTATCAATTTCTCTTGATAACATCCGTCTTTTATATAATAGATATCTCTTATCCAATTTCTCTTGTCCAATATCTCTTATCCAATTTCTCTTGATAACATCTCTCGTTTGTAATATAGATATCTCTTATCCAATTTCTCTTGATAACATCACTCTTATCCAATTTCTCATGTCCAATATCTCTTATCCAATTTCTCTTGATAACATCCCTCTTTTATAATATAGATATCTCTTATCCAATTTCTCTTGTCCAATATCTCTTATCCAATTTCTCTTGATAACATCCCTCTTTTATAATATAGATATCTCTTATCCAATATCTCTTGTCCAATATCTCTTATCCAATTTCTCTTGATAACATCCCTCTTTTATAATATAGATATCTCTTATCCAATTTCTCATGTCCAATATCTCTTATCCAATTTCTCTTGATAACAACCCTCTTTTATAATATAGATATCTCTTATCCAATTTCTCATGTCCAATATCTCTTATCCAATTTCTCTTGATAACAACCCTCTTTTATAATATAGATATCTCTTATCCAATTTCTCTTGTCCAATATCTCTTTTCCAATTTCTCTTGATAACATCCCCCTTTTATAATATAGATATCTCTTATCCAATTTCTCTTGTCCAATATCTCTTATCCAATTTCTCTTGATAACATCCCCCTTTTATAATATAGATATCTCTTATCCAATTTCTCATGTCCAATATCTCTTATCCAATTTCTCGTGATACCATCCCTCTATTATAATATAGATATATATATATATATATATATATATATATATATATATATATATATATATATATATATATATATATATATACTAGTCATAACCCGTGCCCGCGGGCACGGTTCAATTAAGATTTTCCCCTGCAAATCTTTGTTCCCCAAAAAATTATTTACACAATTCAATTAAGATTTTCCCCCGTAAAATCTTAGTTCCCCAAAATATCAAGTTTATTTAATGGCTGAGTTCCCCCCCACAAATATCAAGTTCCCCCAAATTTCAAGTTTTGCCACAAAATTTCAAGTTTCCCCCAAATTTAAGTTCCCCCAAAAATTTAAGTCCCCTCAAAATTGTCATTGCCACCTAGGACAAACTTGCGACGTAGGACAAAGCTTTGTCCTAGTAGGATAAGATTCAAAATCTTCAAAGGACAGGAAAAAATGTTCGGAAAGGGGGGAGAATAAAAAGTGTGGGTGGGTGTCTCTTATCCATGTCCAAATTCTCTTATCCAACTTCTCTTGATAACATCCCTCTTTTATATAATAGATAGTTATAACCCGTGCCCTAAGGGCACGGTTCATTTTAAATATCTCCCATCAAAATCTTAGATCCCCAAATTTTAAATAAACAACAATAACTAAATTGCAATAATTGTTATTTAATTCCCCTAAAAACTTTAAGACGCCAAAAATTTTAGTTCTTACCCGAGAATTTAGTTCCCCTAAAAATTTTAGTTTCCCCTAAAATTTAGTTCCCTCAAGATTTAGCATGTGCCATAAGGACACTATTCATATAAAATATTACACCCCTCAAAATCTTGGATCCCCTAATTTTAAACGAACAATAATTAAAGCGCAATAATTGTTATTTAATTCAACCAAACATTTTAGTTCTCCTAATATTTAGTTTCTCGTTCATCTAAAATATTCCCCCCTTAAAATTTTGGATCCCCTAACTTTAAACAAACATCAATAATTAAAGCGCAATAATTGTTATTTAGTTCATCCCAAAAAATTTAGTTCCTCCATAACATTAAATTCCCTCCAAATTCAGTTACCACCAAAATTTAGTTTCCATAGAGAATTTAGTTCAAGGTTTTTTATTTGTGGTTGCTCAAAAATGTCTTAGTGTTCACCCTAAATGTTTTAGCATCAAAAGTTGTTTTTTTCACTGTAGTGTTCATCATGCTTGTGGTCCAGTGTTCATGATGAATCCCTCCACCAGTATGATCATCGTCATCAATCTGGCTAATTTTGTATCGAATTATATCAATGTGCTTGTGTTGGCATTTTATGTCACGTTATCAAACTTATGTAAGAATCCATGGAATAAATTCTCAAGAGATGGTTCATGTTATACTCTTAGCTTTGTTAAGCAAGTTGTTCCTTCATCTATAATGATGTGGTAAGCAGCACTATAATCTTAAAATGGGAATTTTTTCTACACATCATCAAGATTAGCCTAACTAATGATATATAATCTTGTAATGATTAAGAAATTAGGATTTCGTGAGTGTCTGCTAGTATTGATATTTTTCAGATTTATGCCATATTGTAAGAGCGGCGACATAAAGTTGTCGTGTTTCCTTCAAAAAAATATGAGAAAATTAGATTGCCTCTTCGTACGTGAACTATATTTTTATATCCATACACCTTACAATTCTGGCCATTAAGCCTTTAATCTTTCTTTCTGGCATTCTTCCCAATCCCAATCTACAGCCAACAACTATGTCAATATAATGAGCTTAGTTACATATTTCAAATTTCACTTGTGCAAAAATTAGGTTATAGAATATATAGATGCATACAAAACCTGGGCCATAGAATATTTCAAATTTGGAGTTGAATAGTAAATAGTTAAGATGCAAAGAAATTCAAGATAACTATCAAATCATTTTCAAGTTTTAGAAAACAATAAAATGGTCGTTAACGGAAAATAGAAAACAAAACAACCATATTTATTTCCTTCCATTAAATTCTCATTTTCTAATAACTAATTTGAAATCATAACTTAAAACTATTCTCATTCGAAAGAATAATTTTTTAAATGTCAATGAAACACCTATTATAAATATTCCTCAGTATAGCTACGACATTTGGTGATTAATATACTTAATATCAATAGACTTCAGAAAAACTACGACATTTCACTGAATAATAATTTTATTAAAGGAAAACTCCACTAAACCAAGCATTTCAAATTGATGCTTTTATTCATCGGAATTTAAAATTGACGTTCAATGCCACGATTTTACAAACCACCGTATAGAGAAAACGCAACCGAACAAAAAAATATTATGAAATCGCCGCAAAAGAAACAAAAAATCCAAAATCTTTCTTTATAAATTATTTTATACATCATTCAATAAATTCTGCAGGTGAATTATTTGCAAAACAATAATAAAAAATATTCACATCATACAACAAACCCTTGCCAAACAATGAACACAATTATTTCCATCGTACATATTCCCACCAAATATGCAGCTAAAATCATTTACATCATACAAACCCCCACCATAAAAAGTAACAACAAAATTGCAACGATATTTACGCACACAACTTTTTACCCACAAAAAGAACACTGTGACAAAAACAACACTGTAAATCAACTATAACGAATCAGGGATGCCACCATCGATGGAGTCGGAGCAAAGCGCTCGTGCAAGTCCTTCCCGCCGAGATCCATCAAAAACTTAACAAATGTTGTCGGCACAATGAATTTCCTCCCTCGAACTCCACCCTCAGCAAACTTTAGATCAAGATGCCAATATCATAAACAGAAATAGAATGAAATAGAACAAATTGTTTTTAAAAAAATATCACATAAATAATAAAAGTTAAGATCTTAACAATTTATTCATCAATACATCCTGCCAAATAAACTAAGATGGCCATGTTCGAAATCTCATCTCCCTTGCTATCACTCTCTTTCGCTCTCTTCCTCCTCTCATCATTAGCAATATTCCCCACTTTATCTGCCGGCTGGCTATGCCTCAAGAACGAAGCGACAACGCTCCTCGACGTAAAGCGCTCCTTTGGAAATCCAGCATCCCTGGCCTCCTGGAACAATTCCGTGGACTGCTGCACCTGGGCATGGGTCACGTGCGATTTCGACAGCAGCAGTGTCACCGAACTACTCATCAGATCGCCCGATCTCAAGGCCCCCATTTCGACAGCGGTAGTCTCATTGGCTGCATGTTGATCCAAAACCATTTGTTACACATAATGCACATACATAAAATTGGTAATCAACCTGTATTGGTAATCAACCAAAGCATCCGATGGAAAACATGATTGACATTCAATATGGTGCACAACTATTAAGAAGTCAAGTAAAGGTCTAAAACCCAGCCAATCAATTGCTTGGTGCAACTACCCAACAGATCTCATCTAACAATAGAAAATGATTTACATTAGAATCTTCAAAATTCTGTAAAGCAATGCATATAGCCTAGAACCAATTTTACATTCTCTCTTGCAATTTTACATAGCAGTGACTTATAGCCTACACATAAGCAGAGTACACATTAAACATCAATCACTAACTCTCAAGTGCGAAGTAACCAAAGGATGACAAAATGTGCAAAATTCGACTAATTATTAAATAAGGAATTTAAGTTGTCGGCTACTTCTTCAGTTTTCCAATCCCTTGCCTGATTGCAGTCCCCCTCTGGCACAAAAATAGACAAACAGTTCATCATTCAGTTTTGCATCAAATTAAAAACATGTTTGCAGAAAAATCCGGTAAAATGAACAATTACATATCTGACCTTGATCCTGGCCAAAATGACCTTGAACATGTCAAAGTCATTCAAGGATGTTGTTCTCTTCTAGATGATCACGTTGAACCATAAGAAATCAATCAGGAGGAGGAGGAGCTGTGGTGTAAACCAAATAAGGAAAAAAAGTAAAGAGTTGTAAGACTGTAGAGTGCTTTCACTTGGTACGGTGAACATATCTTGAGACCTTCAAAAAATGTATATATAAAAACCAAAACTCTTCCCTAAATAAATGATAATCATTTTTCAACAACCAAAAAAATCCCGATTTCATACATTTTATCAATTTCCCATTAATACTTAAGTATATGTGATTCTTTCCTATAAAAATCAACTAAACATTCCCAAAATTCATATGTTACAGGATTATGTCAAAACAAAGAAAGATATAACAAAAAAATCAAGAACTGATTACCTACTGGATCAGTGGCAACCTTCCCCTCGGCCATGAATGCTGTTGCGCTATCTTGCAAGTTTCTTTTCATCAAATATTCATACATGTAAACATCAAGCCTTATCATAATTCATTCAAAAATGAACATGTAAAAAACAAAACTCTTATCTAAATAAACGATAATCTATCTTTAAAAACAAAAAAAATCTGATTTCATACATCTTATCAGCCTCCCATTAAAACTTCAAAATTCATCATTAAGTATATGTGATTCTTTCATATACCAGTCGATTAAACATTCCCAAAATTCATTTGTTATAGGATTATGTCAAAATGAAGAAAAACTATAGCAACAAAATCAGGTGAACTGATTACCCAATGGGTCGATGTCTAACTTCCCCTCGGATATGAATGCTTTTGCGCTCTCTTGCAAGTTTCTTTTAACCTGATAATCATAAATGTAAACGTTAACCCTGATCATAAATAATTCAAAAATGTATATATAAAAACCAAAACTATTTTCTAAATAAATGATAATTTTCTTTTAAAACAAACATTCTGATTTCATACATCTTATCAACCTCCCATTAAAACTTAGAAATTCATCATTATATATAGGTGGTTCTTTCTTAGAGCAGTCAACTAAACATTCGCAAAATTCATATGTTGCAAGATTATGTCAATACGAAGAAACCAATATTAAAAAAATCACGGGACCTGATTACCTACTGGATCCATGGCATCCTATAAGAATTTTTTGTGACTATAAGAGAGAGATCATCCATGGAAGCTAAATGACATCTTCAAACATGACAGATTCTGGTCAAAAGAGGTGACATGAATTTATCACAAATCAACAAATAGATGATATTTCCAACGTAAACTAAATCCAGTCTATGAACCATAAATTAATAGGCCCCAATTAAACATATAAAAGGACAAACTCAACCACATTCATACAATGTCATCAAATACATGAAAATATAATGAATTTTATTTAAAATAGCAGAAAAGAGTTTTTTTACCCTTACCCTTTCAAGCTGGACTAAATAGAACGCGTAGAGCTCACATTGAGAAGACAGTGTCAACTAATTTGACGAAGCATACAACTGCATCTTGCGCTCCTACACCGCCAGAGCCTCAAGGTTCACATCCCTTCCATCCACTAAGACAATGGCAGATTGTTCGTTAATCTCGACTGAGACTGTTACTCCATTCAAATCGAACATTGAAGAAAGGAAATTTGTGGTTATCCACAAACAAATTTTTTTTAGGTGCTGAGCTACCCCCAACCCAAAAAAATTCGATTTTGAAGAGAAATTTTAGAACAGAGAACGTGGAAACATAGCTATATGTAAAACCTGTTCAACATAGCTATATGTAAAACTTAAGGACCCCCTAAGCTTGTTCAACATAGCATGTTCACTCTCACTGTACATCTTGTTTCTACACAGTTTATAAATAACCTGAGCTGCAATTTCACAGTGAGCGAGCACCTGCAATCAGCAAGCAACATGATGATTAAAATTCTCAAACATGGATTATGCTAGTATCAATGCAATGAAAAGGAAATATAAACCAGTGGGTGACTTTAAACAGGGTTTAGCTCCTTTTTCACTCATGGCAGAGCCATGATGCAATAGTAAACAGATAGTTGCACCATGCCCACAATGTGCAGACTGTGGTGGAGAAGCATGTCATACTTTCGATGGATGCTTCCACTAAATGAATTTTCAATTGGAAGAACTGCTTTATCAACTAACCAAAGCTCGAGGGCCTATAGATAAGAAAGAAGTAGGCTTAAAGGCAGATCAGCAGTAAGTGATTGAATTAGAGGATGCAAGTCATGTGTAACCTTGAATGCTACTTCAAACTGTTTGTAATGAATGGTTTCACATTATGGGTATGCTTTAAGAGCTGCCGCTTTACTGAATGCAATGGGTGAACCCTGCAATAGTAAATTGAACCATTGTAAGAAAAAAGTCCATCTACTTCATCAATAACTCAAAATATGAAGGAGAAGATGCAATAGCACATAAATGCTGAATAAAGAAATATTCCTGATATGATATACCCTCATTAGAGACATTGTTAGAAACAAAAAAATCAGTATCAGATAGCTGCTCTGTAATTTATGGAAGTTATGATCAGTATGAAAGGTGGTCACGGCCTAAAATCATTAAAGCATCTAGATCAAGTCTGTTTGTATTAAAAACCAGATTATGTGTGTATCAAAAATGCCTTCAATCGCAATCCAATGTGCAAAGAGTTCAAACTACTAAAATCAGCACTATGTTCACAATATCTCATCGCAGGACTAAATATTAATATGGACAATGATTCATAATCTATAGAACTTTTTAAGATTATAAAGTGGGAGCTAAATCATTCAAAATCTGGATAGCATTACTAAAGTTACATTCTATCAATTATGTTAATTCATGGTTGCATTAACAAAGATATACCATCCAGGTATTCTCAACAAAGTATCAACTGTAGGACTCAAGCTCTGAGAATGATCCTCCAGAATCACGCATGCCCCTATTAAGAACCATGCATGCCCCATGCAGGTAAGAACTATGAGAAATTAGTAGAAGATGCAAAACCACCATGAAATTTAATCTTTTAAAAATTGTAGTGTAGAAGCATATAGTTAAATCTGTAACACAGTTGAAAGATAGGATCAACTGATAGTTTTTCCCCGTTTCAAATTTTCATCTGAATTAGTTCTACACAAAACACATCAAAATTTCATTCCCAAGTTTTTGCAAGGCCATTCAGAAATTTGTCAAAAGTAAAAAAAACCATAAACATGGAATCCAAACATCAAAGCATACAAATAGTGGAAATTTACATGAACAAAAACAAACATCAGAAAATGAAATCGATCCAGATCCAAGTAAAAAGAGGAAACTTAACCCATTGTCGGTAAATTGATTGTCCATGGCGAGGGATCCCAACGAACTGCTCTCGATTCCTCAATTAGAACCATCAAACAATCAAAATTTAAAAAACATTGTAACTTTATAGACTAAAACCCCAAATATTTGGAAGAATAATTTAAAAATCAAGATCCCAAATACCCCCTTTGGTTTAAATTAGGATCTTTCAGATTAAACTCTATCGGAAAACCAATAAGATTTTGAGCATTTGTACAAACATTTGATGTGCAGAAATTTTGGAGGCGTTACCTTCCTTCGTGTACCATTCTATAGACAAAGGAGACGTGGCTCTCCAAATTTCTTTCTGCAAAAAAAATCAACAACAAAAAAAATCGAAATTGAAAACATTCGCAAGTGAAAACCCCAAACACCATTAGATCCAAAAATTAGTCACAAAAAGAATCGAAATGAAAAGTGAAAACATCAGAACTCACAAAATCAAGGGATTTAATCAATAGTTTTGCCTTCAGGGTTGATTGGGTTAAGAATGTGATCTTGTTTCTCAGTCCTGTCAAAATGAGATGCAAGTTATTAGCAAGAAATATAGAAGAAAGAGATAAAAGATATATTAAATTTTGTTTTTATTGAGGAAAATTATGAGATGCAAGTTATTTGTTCCTGAGACTCTTCAGATCAAAAAGATGGAGAATATGCAGATGTATGGAAGCATAAATATATAGACACATTACTGGCATGTATGCCAAATAATTGGCAAAGTCAAGAATTCTATACAACTTGGAATTGGTATGGACATAATGGCATTAAATTTGGCATAATCATTGCTTGGCCCTCCATGATTAGCAAAATTCAAAGAATGCCATAGCTTAATTACAACTTTGGACCTGAATAAAAGTCAACAGAAGTTTTAGCCTCGTGTGTCACAATTAAAAGGACATACGATTAACAAAGATGTGAGGAATACGATTATTCTCGTAGACATTTTCACCTTCTGTGTGAGAAGGACACATATTTCACAAAGAAAGCAGAAATACAACTTATAGATAAATTTCTAACCACTTATTCATCAGGTTTAATACACAATTTGAAAATGTTTTGAATTCATTGTCTTGTAGTACCTGTCAGGATGCAAGCCGACCAACTAAAGTTCCACTAAATACCAAAGTTTCGAACCATTTGTTGGAAACAAATCTGCCAAGGAATAAAATTAACCTAATCAAATGCTTTTCGATATAAGAAACACTAAGACTGGTTGTGAGAATGTCCAAAATGCAGGCTTAAAATGTAAAGGATGTTCAAATGTTTAACCATGGTAATCAATGTCATAAAAGATTTGATATTTGTTACCTTGAAATAGAAATCGAGGGCAACAAAAGGCAACAAAAGTAATTTAGTGCCGACCATTGCAACTGACTGTCCTCCACATGCTTTCTGATGTTGAAAAAACTGAGCATAAGTCTACTTTTTAGTAGATATTCATGTCACTTTCCTCAATACTGTAAAAAAGGTGAGTAATGTCATTGCCAGCTGGATAAACATGGATCGTGAATTTAAATAGGTCTGATGGTAAGTCACAAAATTATCTTAGTCTATTTAGAATCAATGACAGAAGTGACTAAAAGTTAACGGATTTACCGACGTTTTTCCATGGGTATTAGCGACAGAGAATTTGTTGCTTTCCAAATTGATTGACCAAACTACAAACAGCCAGGGTAATAGGGGCATTAGAAGAGCATCGATGGAGCATTTCTCAACTAATAAAATCAAATTGAAAAATGGCAGTAGAAAGTACGCGCTTGAGCAACAAACATAACCTAACAAACCTAATACGCTAACAATATATATTGGCAAAATGCAACTTTAATCTAACATTTCCAGTCTAACATTCAAGAATAGAGGAAGAACTCCCCGCAATGCGTGATACCGAGTACCATCTTCATTGACCATTCAAGTGGCTTAAACCCAGTCAAACACATCTAAGCCCGTCTCAAGAGACAGGTTTGGAGTTTTATTAGCATGAAGGGACATGTGAAGACCTCGCATATCAGGCATGTCTGACAATGGCTCAGCTCCTCAAAATTCCTAAGATAGCAATTTATGTTTAAGAATTCAAAGTTTGACAATTTAATTTAATTATATGTTTGACAATTTAAATATAATTGGTAATGTATATAATTGTAAAATCAATCTGTTGCAAATGTCATATACATGATAGCTATCTAGTATACATTTTCATGCAGTTTTCATGCAGTTTTCAGTTTAGAATCAATAGAAATACGAAATATAAGTTTCTATTTAAAAAACAAAATAAAAATAAGATCTATACGTGTATTTTCTTTCTCATCCATATAATTGGTGCAATGCCCTGACTTTGGGGTGTGGCCTATATTCTATTTCAATCTTCTAATTTTAACATAATAACATAGCAATAATTATTTCCCCAAATTATATCCCTAAATGAATGCTCTAATCCAAATTTAGTAAAACCGATCCAAGCCCAAATCTCCACTATTTAGCACAAAGCCAAGGGGGTCTCAATTAGAACAGATTTGTAGTGTCACGAATGTTTTTCACCCCCTTTTCCCACCCAATAAATTAATAAATATTCCTCTTTTTTCTATTCTCCTCTACCGTTATGAAAATTGATCAAATGGATGGTAACCACTTATATTGAGCTAATTAACGGGCTGGAATTGGACATACAAATCTTTCTAAATACATTATTTATAGTATTTAACTTTCTTAAATTTTTTCAAACAAAATGTTTTTAAATGGATAGACACGCCGAAATATGTAAGTTACAAATTAGCCAATTAGTAATGACCCATCTTCGTACAAAAGATCAGGAAAAAATTGATAATCCTAAATTTAGCCCAAAATACACTAAAAATCACCAACTCATGATCAGAACAAAATGGGAAAATTTGTTTAAACCTCTAGCATTCATAATAGTAAAGTTAAAAATACAGAGTATTATCAAATTTACACTTTACATGGGCTAAACCAAAAACTTGTCAAAAGTATTTTCCAGATAGCCATATTGGAGATCAAATTCTGATAATATTTCTTTTCTCTAATGTAAGAGTAACCAAAAAATAAGATTTACAAAGCATTAAAGATGAAGAGGCACCTACAACTTCTTTATATTAGTACTTCATATCATAATATCTAAAGCAACTGCTGATGAAGTTCAAAATTTTCAAGTGATAAAAACTCTTATACAAATTAATCACACAGTAAACAAACATAATTAATCTCTAACCGATTTGTAAACACAATATAGATCTCTCAATTACATGACTTCAATAATCACCCAAAATCTTTCTAAAAGAGCAGAAATTTGCAAAATCATCCAAAAAACATACATGTTCTTTGTACCACAAGCATCACAAACATCAGCACTTTGCAAAAGTATACTAATTGGACATAGCAAAATTGTGATTTGCCAAATAACATTGACACACCAGATAGTTTTAATAGACTTCAAGATTGCAAAATCAGATTTGGTTATTGTACAAAAGAGCTCAACGATCATTTAACCAAGTTATCAGTTTTCAAGAAAACATTCTATTTTTAACAAACATTCTAGAACTAAGAATTGACAAAAAGGAGCACATTCAAAATTCAAAACATATATTCCAAGCCCGGAATTCAGAATCACCAACCTAATCCACTTATTATGCTCCCTGGATTCCAAGCTCTCGGTTCGCCACATTTGCAAGGTCCCAATAGTGCATACAGAGAAAATGTTCAAATATAAAAATTTTAGACAAAAAATCCTAATCAAAATATCCAATAAAGAAACTAAAAATTCACAGGCCCAAATCTAACCAATAAACAACAACAATCTACAGATCTCAAGCAAAATTGAACAAATTCCACCAAAAATTCTTGCTAAAGTATCTAATAGATCACTTGCTTTTACAAATAGAAAAAATTATAACCAAATAAAACATAAAAAATAAAAAGTACCAAGTGATAAGAAGATGTTCATCCAATATATTGAGAACATTCAATACATCATTCCAATTAATCGATATATTTACAATGGCAACATGAAATTTATCACCTCTTACTTGAGCTTGGAAAAACTGTTATGACCTTTCCTAAAAACAATAAGTCCAAGCAAATAATATGTTCTACTTTCATGACATAATAAATTAAGAAATTTGCTTAAAATTTGCTCAACAATAAATCTAATTGCTGTATATATCACTTTTCAATGCATAGACAAATAACGCAATCAA
The DNA here is from genome assembly GCA_030789695.1 of Scilla litardierei. NCBI lineage: Eukaryota > Viridiplantae > Streptophyta > Magnoliopsida > Asparagales > Asparagaceae > Scilla > Scilla litardierei. The sequence goes on along the minus strand of JAULAV010007664.1, from coordinate 19,821 downwards.
GTGAAAGTTGAAAAAATAAACGACAATAGTTGAAGTATGATAATTGTTGGGTCGATAAATTTTTTTCTTGAATTTCATACACAAACCATATCATTCAATTTTGGGCAAGATCAAAGAGATAATACCTGAAAAATCAACGTAGGAGCAACCCTCAAAGAATTTCACATGCAGATCTGAGCAACAATCCAAAAAATTACTGGGGGGATGGCGGTAGGGTTTGAGCGATGTTGCCGAGTGAGAGGTGAGAGAGAGGGGGGGTAGGGCTTGAACAGCGGGAAAGGTTTGAGAGCCATGGATGATGCCTCTGGGGGGATGGCGGTAGGGTTTGAGCAGCGGTAGGGGTTGAGCGACGGCAGGGTTTGAGAGCAATGGATGACGCCTCTGGGGGGATGGCGGTAGGGTTTGAGCGGGATGATGCCTTTGGGGGGGAGACCCTTGCTGTGAGAGAGAGTGTGTGTGTGAGAGAACGAAGAACGGTCTTGCTGAGAGAGAGAGAGAGAGAGAGAGAGAGGGAGGGAGGGAGGGAGGGAGGGAGGGAGTGGGTCGGGATCAGAGAAGGGGGAGGCAGGGGGTTGGTTGAGGGCATTAATGTTCAATTTTTCATTCCCCCCAAATTTTTCATTCCCCCCAAATTTCAAACCTCATATCAAATAGTTTCCCCCCAAAGTTATCTTCTCCCAATTTCAATTTCTCTTATCTTAACCAATTTCTCAACTCTTATCTTAACCAATTTCTCAACTCTTATCATATCTAATTTCTCTTAATAACATCCCTCATTTATACCCAATTTCTCATCTCTTATCCAAAAACTCTTATCTAATAACCCATGATAACATCCCTGTTTTATAATATAGATATATATATATATATATATATATATATATATATATATATATATATATATATATTCCAAAAATGTAGAAATAGCACCGAGCTCAGAAAAATCCACAAAAATGTCCGTTGGAACCGAGAGATGGCTATCTTAAACTGAAAAAAAATGAGAGAAGACATAATTAGGCGATAAAATTCGTATCATTTATTAAAAACATTCATATCTTACAGAAAATGTAGAAAATACCCTCGTTCACAGAAAAGTCTACAGAAATTTCTGTTGGAATCGGGAGATCGCCATCTTCAACTGAAACATAAGAGAAAACAAAATTAGTCTACAAAAATCATATCATTTAATACAAAAGATCCATATTTTTCAGAAAATGTGCAGAAAATAGCCCCGAGCTCAGAAAAATACACAAAAATATCTGTTGGAACCGAGAGATCGCCATCATCTGCAGAAAATAAGAGAAGGCAAAAGTAGGCTATAAAAATCATATCATTTAATAAAAACATACATATCTTCCAGAAATTACAAAAAATAGACCCGAGCTCATAAGAATCCTTAAAAATGACCGTTGGAACTGGGAAATCGCAATCTTTAGCTAAAAAAGAGAAGGCAAATTTAAGTTATAAAAATCACATTATTTAATATAAAGATCCATTTGTTCCAGAAAATTCAAAAATAGACCCGAGCTGAAAAAAACCGTAAAAATGTCAGTTGGAACTGGGAAACCGCCATCTTCAACTGAAAAAAGAGAAGCCAAATTAGGCAATAAAGATCATATCATTTAATATAAAGATACACATCTTCCAGAAAATGCAGAAAATTGTGCAGCACTGGAAAATGTGCAAATTATTTGGTTGGAATCGAGAGATCGCCATCTTCAAATTAAAAATAAGAGAAGACAAAATTAGCCCAGAAAATAAATATCATCTAATATAAAGATACATATCGTACAGAAAATGTAGAAAATAGACCAGAGTTGAGAAAAATCTGCAAAAAAGTCCGTTGGAACCGAGAGATCGCCATCTTCAATGAAAAAAGAGAAGTTAAAATTAGGCAAAAAATTCGTATCATTTAATAAAACGATTGATATCTTTCAGATAAGACAGAAAATAGCCCGCACAAAGAAAATTCCGCAAAAATGTCCGTTGGAACAAAGAGATAGCCTTCTTCAACTAAATATAACAGAAAACAAACGTAGGCCAAAAATCATATCATTTAATAAAAAGATCCATATATTCCAGAAACCGTAGAAATTAGCCCTGATCTCAGAAAAATCCGCAAAATGTCTATTTGAGGAGATCTCCATCTTCAACTGAAAATTAAGAGAAGACAAAATTAGAATATAAAAAGCATATCATTTAATATAACGATCCATATCTGAAAATAGTCTCGTGCTCAGAAAAATCCGCAAAAATATCCGTTGGAATCGGGAGATTGTAGTCTTCAACTTAAAAATAAGAGAAGAGAAATTTAGGTTATACAAATCATATCGTTTAATAAAAAAATCCATATCTTATAGAAAATGTAGAAAATAGACCGAGCTCATAAAAATTCGCAAAAATGTCTTTGGAACCAGTAAATCACTATCTTCAACCGAAAAATAAAAAAAGACAAAATTAGGCCAAAAATTCATATCATTTAATAAAAAGATCCATATCTTTCATAAAATTTAGAAAATAGCCCCCGAGCTCAGAAAAAGTCGTAAAAATTTCCGTTGGAACCGGGAGATCGCCATCTTCAACTTAAAAGTAAGAGAAGATAAGATAGTCTATAAAAATATTATCATTTAATATAAAGATACATATCTTACAGAAAATATAGAAAATAGACATGAGCTTAGAAAAATCGTGCAAAAATGTCCGTTGGAATCGGGCGATCGCCATCTTCAACGATAAAAAATAAGATAATATAAAATTGGCTAAAAATTCATATCATTTAATAAAATGATCGAAGTCTTCTAGAAAATAAAGAAAATAGCTTCGAGTTCAGAAAAATCCGTAAAAATATCCATTTGAACCAAAATATAGCCATTCACAACTAAAAAAATAAGAGAATGTTGTAAACTTGGCGGCTACAGAACCCCATAGCCCTGTATTTATAGAAGTAAAGTTAGATAATGGGTGGATACCCAATACACAAATGGGCCTACAAAAGCCAGTTTATAACACTTCCCTTATCCATCCATTGTTGTAAGCTAGATATATGAGCGCTTCAGGGTTCATTGAGCTTATCTGATCATGGGGGGTATAGATACTTCTGGATCCTAAGTTAAGAGTTCTTGCCTCTTTAAAGCTTTTGCCATGGAAAACCCAGTGGGAAAAACCAGTGGCTAAGGGAAAAGAGTACAAGTCTCTATAACTTCCCGTGATCGATGGATATCACTTGAGGTGGATACTTCTGGATCCTAAGTTAGGGATAACTGCCTCGTTAAAACCTTTAGCTATGGAAAACCCAGTGGAAAAACCCAATAGCCAAGGAAAAAGAGTACAGTTTTCCATAACTTCCACTGATTAGTGGAAGTATTTAGGGGTGGATACTTCTGGATCCAGAGTCAATGAGGTTGTCTCGTTAAAACCTTTAGCTATGGAAAACCCAGTGGGAAAAACCAATAGCCAAGGGAAAGAGTACAACACAACATTTGACTCCCCCTGATTTGTACAAGCTGCAAGCTTGCAGATCTCCTATGCAACTATACATCAATCTCTTATAGTGTTCCAATAATAAGTACAAAGTACAAGGTATCGCTCATCTATACAAGACATCGCTCATCTATACAAGTATCACTCATCTATGGCAGCTACTGAATCTGAGGGAGCTCTTCTGAAGAGGAGTGGTCTGTAAACTCGGTAGGTAGCACCACGTCTCTGACCCAATCGTCACTGTGTCTGTGAGTTACTGCAGGACCTGGCTATGCGTACTTATGATTTGCTTCTTGAATCGATGAGCCTCTCGGGATGGTGGGATTGATGTTGCCTTGGAAGCATGCTTTGCTGGTCTCCAGGAGTTGGTCGTTCCTTTGTTGTAGTCATCGCGATGATCTGTAACATGTATCTGCAAATACATTTAACATGTTGGATGATCCTTGACCCTTAGAGGTAGCGCAGAAGCTACATATCTCTGGTCCAGTGTGTTGAGTATTGGACTTCTCCCTACTTGGTGTTAATGATGAGCAAACATAAATACTTGTGTCTAATCCCCTATTTTGCAGTTAATCCATTGCCTAAGCTTATTATGAAGATCAACTAGCAATTGATGACTCACAAACGTCATTGAAGGTAAATGACATGAATTGGATGATCGTAGATTGATGATTAAAGCTCCGTAAAGACTTCAAGCTCATACGATGGAAAGAAGAGATTATTCGTCAATGTAATTTTTCTTTTATCTCTTCTAGTATGTAGCTTAGAAGTAGAACCTTGATGGAGCACTCACACACATCTACTTTCTGTCATAGGACATCTCTAGACCTTTGTCCTTTGATCCCAATTCAATTCTCTTTTGTTTGTGCTAGGATTGTTCATAACAGCTGACTGCTTAACAGTTTACAGTCGCCTGTCTCAAAAACAGTCGACTGTGTTTTGTTTTACAGTCGCCTGTTATGCACAGACTATTACAATGTAGTTTTGGGCCTTACTCTGATTATTTCGCACACGCTACTGTTGAACGATTCACAGGCGCTTGTCCTAGTGACAGTCGACTGTGTATTGTAAATCAGTCACCTGTCTCTCCTTGCCCAAACTCTATTTTGATCTGACTTCTACGGCCAGTCGACTTATGCTGTATATACAGTCGACTGTCTATGCTGCAACAGTCGACTATCTATGCTGCAACAGTCGACTGTCTGTAAGTCATTTCTTTGACTCAGCTCTCTGGAAATTTCTCTTGATTTTGACAGTCGTCTGTTCAAGGTTTTACAGTCGCCTGTTCTGATTAACAGTCGACTGTGTTACTTGCATCAGTCGTCTGTCCTGTATCTTGTGAGATTTCCAGTATTTGTCTAACTTACTCTTCTCTCAGCCAGTCGCCTATCGAAGAAATTACAGTCGCCTGTTGGTTTAACAGACGACTGTCTTTGCTTCATCAGTCGACTGTCCACGTGGTAAATTACCGTTATGAATTCTCACCTACCCTTGTTGACTATGCAACAGTCGACTGTGTGTTGTTCAACAGTCGACTGTCGCGAGTTCAGATTATATCCGTTGAGATTTTTCTCACGGATTTCGATTGGGTTTTTGTCTAAACTGTTTTGTGGATTTGAGAAAGCTATAAATAGAGCTTCTACTGTTTCATTGGAAGGTTACTCATTCATTGCAAAATCCTTCAAGCTTTCATTTCCAAAGATCAAAGCTCTCAAATCCAAAGCCCTAAGTATTTCCAAATCTTGTTCTCTTGCTCTCCAACCTAGAACCAAAGATTGATCTTCTAGGTAATTGGTGCAGTCAAGAGAAAGGGCTTTCTCCTCTCTTTCAAGAGAAGTTCTTCAACACACCTCACACTTCTCCTTCAAGTTCTACTTCAAGGCATAGGTGATTGTAAGTGTTGCTTTTAGATTTCATAACTTTTTTATTTGAATTATGCTCTCGGTTGTGAGAGTGGTTTTTGCTTGCTCCCTGGTTGTGGGAGTCAAGGACATCGATTGTATTCGATTGCACTTGTAGGGTTGCTACAAGTGGGCATTAAGGAAACCTCAAGTTAGGGTTCTAACTTGAGTATCCGGTGGTATCCGGGTGGTAGGGACATATGATTACCGGGAACAAGTCGGGAGTTGACTTGGGTAATCCGAACCCTTGAAACATATCTGCGTTTGCGTGTGTTTCTCTTTGGGTTGTTTTTCTATTCCGCACTATTTGTTGGATTGCATTTTATTTGGCGTAAATTCCTTTTAAATTTGCATAAACACTATTCAACCCCCTTCTAGTGTTTTCCCCATAGACAGGGTCCTTACAATTGGTGCGCTGCAGGCGCTGCATTGTATCTGGTTAAAGGGTTTACTGCCAATGCTTTCTAGAGTCGCGGGCAGTTAACCAGATAAAGGAGTGTACAAAAGACACTTGAGTAAGGCACTTCAGGACCTAGGATATCCTTTCCCTCTTCCAGCGAACGAAAGGGGCCTTATGTACATCCATACAACCAGTAGGTGTATTAGTGGATTTCAATTATCCATGTTTATTCATCAACTGGATGATAATTTCATCTTTTGGATGATTATTCATCTGCTGGATGATGGTTTCATCTTCGGGATGATAGTTTGATCTTCGGGATGATAGTTTCATCTTCAGGATGATTATTCATCTTCGGGATGATAGTTTCATCTTCAGGATGATGGTTTCATATTCAAGATGATTATTCACCTTCGGGATGATGGTTTCATCTTCGGGATGATATTTTCATCTTCAGGATGATGGTCTCATCTTCAGGATGATAATTCATCTTTAGAATGATTATTCATCTTCAGGATGGTAATTCGTAAGAGTATGTTGTCACATCATCCATAGCAACATAGCCTAAAAATTTCTTTGCCAATCGCATGGCTTTCGCAACCATGACCAGACAGCCTGATGCATCAGTTAAATAATTTTGTAAGTGAGTTAAGCTCATCTTACAAGGTTACTTCCTGGTTTCTGTGAAATAAACCTTTAAGCTATATCGTTTTGCTTATAGCATACAATTTTATTTATTTATACAATACTCGGTAACCCACAGGTTTGATATCTTTTGATATCAGGACTTCAGGTCCAAACACTTCACATTTCATAAGTGAGTCCAAGCCAAATTAGGTAATAAAGATCATATCATTTAATATAAAGATACATATCTTCCAGAAAATGCAGAAAATTGACCACGACACTAGAAAATGTGCAAATTATTTGGTTGGAATCGGGAGATCGCCATCTTCAACTTAAAACTAAGAGAAGACAAAATAGCCGAGAAAAATAATATCATCTAATATAAAGATACGTATCGTACAGAAAATGTAGAAAATAGACCAGAGTTGAGAAAAATCCGCAAAAAATTCCGTTGGAATCGAGAGATCGCCATCTTCAACGTAAAAAGAGAAGTCAAAATTAGGCGAAAAATTCATATCATTTAATAAAACGATCGATATCTTTCAGATAAGACAGAAAATAGACCGCAGAAAGAAAATTCCGCAAAAATGTCCGTTGGAACAAAGAGATAGCCTTCTTCAACTAATATAACAGAAACCAAACGTAGGCAAAAAAATCATATCATTTAATAAAAAGATCCATATATTCCAGAAACCGTAGAAATTAGCCCTGATCTCAGAAAAATCCACAAAATTTCCGTTTGAGGAGATCTCCATCTTCAACTGAAAATTAAGAGAAGACAAAACTAGAATATAAAAATCATATCATTTAATATAAAGATCCATATCAGAAAATAGCCTCGAGCTCAGAAAAATCCGCAAAAATATCCGTTGGAATCGGAAGATCGTAGTCTTCAACTGAAAAATAAGAGAAGAGAAATTTAGGTTATACAAATCATATCGTTTAATAAAAAAATCCATATCTTATAGAAAATGTAGAAAATAGACCGAGCTCAGAAAAATTCGCAAAAATGTCTTTGGAACCGGTAAATCACTATCTTCAACCGAAAAATAAAAAAAGACAAAATTAGGCCAAAAATTCATATTATTTAATAAAAAGATCCAAATCTTTCATAAATTTAGAAAATAGCCCCGAGCTCAGAAAAAGTCGCAAAAATTTCTGTTGGAACCGGGAGATCGCCATCTTCAACTTAAATATAAGAGAAGATAAAATAGTCAATAATAATCTTATCATTTAATATAAAGATACATATCTTACAGAAAATATAGAAAATAGACATGAGCTTAGAAAAATCTGCAAAAATGTCCGTTGGAATCAGGCGATCGCCATCTTCAACGATAAAAAATAAGATAATATAAAATTGGCTAAAAATTCATATCATTTAATAAAATGATCGATGTCTTCTAGAAAATAAAGAAAATAGCTTCAAGTTCAGAAAAATCCGTAAAAATATCCATTGGAACCAAAAAAATAGCCATTCTCAACTAAAAAAATAAGAGAATGTTGTAAACTTGGCGGCTACGGAACCCCATAGCCCTGTATTTATATAAGTAAAGTTACATAATGGGTGGATACCCAATACACAAATGGGCCTACAAAAGCCCGTTTATAACACTTCCCTTTATCCATCCATTATTGTAAGCTAGATATATGAGCGCTTCAGGGTTCATAGAGCTTATCTGATCATGGGGGGTATAGATACTTCTGAATCCTAAGTTAAGAGTTCTTGCCTCGTTAAAGCCTTTGCCATGGAAAATCCAGTGAGAAAAACCAGTGGCTAAGGGAAAATAGTACAAGTCTATATAACTTCCCCTGATCAATGGATATCACTAGAGGTGGATACTTCTGGATCCTAAGTTAGGGATAACTGCCTCGTTAAAACCTTTAGCTATGGAAAACCCAGTGGAAAAACCAATAGCCAAGGAAAAAGAGTACAGTTTTCCATAACTTCCATTGATTAGTGGAAGTATTTAGGGGTGGATACTTCTGGATCCAGAGTCAACGAGGTTGCCTCGTTAAAACCTTTAGCTATGGAAAACCCAGTGGGAAAAACCAATAGCCAAGGGAAAGAGTACAACACAACATTTGACTCCCCCTGATCTGTACAAGCTGCAAGCTTGCAGATCTCCTAGGCAACTATACATTAATCTCTTACAGTGTTTCGATAATAAGTACAAAGTACAAGGCATCGCTCATCTATACAAGACATCGCTCATCTATACAAGTGTTTCAGAGTGTTTTCTCACAACAAGAGCGTTGACCGTGGACAACCCGGTCAACGTGGTCAAGGGGCCCGCTTGGGTCCCTCGGGGGTGTCGAGTCGATGCAGATGAGGCGAGGGGAAGCCTCAGCCCTGGTTGAGACACTCGGCCTCGATCGGATGTGCTCGACCTCGGCGGTCGGACGACGAGGGGTAGCCTCAATCGTCCAGCTGGTTGCGTGGTCGGCGAGGGGCGAGGGGAAGCCTCGGCTCGGGTTGAGATGCTCAGCCTCGGTCGGATGTGCTCGGCCTCGGCGGTCGGACGACGAGGGGTAGCTTCGATCGTCCAGCTGGTTGGGTGGTTGGCGAGGGGCGGAGGGGAAACCTCGGCCCGTGGATCAGCTGTCCTCCTGCGTAGACGAGAACGCTCGTCAGGGGGCCGGACCTTGGTTCCGGCCAAATCCCCTCCGATGCCTAAGTCAGACAGAGATCTGAAAGAGGAGGCCCGGCGGAGACGGTTCGACTCGTGAGGAGATCGGAACGACGTCTCACGGCGCGAGCGGGGGAGGAAGGAGATGAAATGGGGGAACCAGGTCGTTGATGGAGTACCTTAGGTTTTAGATACCTGAGATGCGGTCCCTGGTGCTGTCGTCCTCCTAGCCCTTTTATAGATCTCTCGCCGTCATTGCCCCAGCCCACGTCGCTTGTCCGCCCTTGATCGTGCCCCCGCAATCCACACCCCCCCTCCGTTGCCGCTCTCTGCGCCATGCCAGCACCTCCCCATCACGGCCATTAAGTGGTAGCGGGATCAGGGGAACGGTTACCGCTGGAGTGGGCGAGTGCCCAACGCGCTATCAGGGCCGGGTCGGATCGGTATTCGGGGGGTCCTCTATAGGGCTTTGTCGGGCGGGTTGGATCACGCAGATGGGCTTCCGATCTGCAGTCGGGTTTCTGGGCTCGTGTCTTTCGGGCTTTGGCCAAATAGGCGTAACAATTGCCCCCATCGGTCGGGTCGATCGGCCTCGGCCGGTTCGGCTCGGCCGATGTGACTTCCGCCGACTTTGACAGGCTCGTCAGTCGATGCCGACTCATTTATTAGTCGTCATCATGAGTTGGTCCGTTCGATACTTTTAAGGTGCGGGCTCCGAAGCGCCGTCGGTCCTCTGATGCTGCCACGTGTAGCTGCAAGCTTATCCCCACCGCTCGCGGGGTCGTCTTAAGTTGAGAAGCCGAGGGGTTCGTGAGCCGCCATCCCGTCGTTTTCTTCTTTGCGCTGATCTCTATTCCGCCTGAGCTCTGCCCCATGTCGTCTTCCTCTGCCACGGGTTCGGGTCGGCCGGAGCGCGACGCCGCTCCTGACCTGGTGGGTAGCCCTCCTCCGGCGATTCGTCGGCACGGGGGTGATCTTTCAGGGGTGCCCCCAGAGGTCTTTTCGTGGCCGTCGTCGATCTGTGCCACCGCCATCGGGAGCATGCGCTCCGCCTACCTGCTTCCGCCTTACTTGGCTCGTGCCCCTGGGGCTGACGAGCAGGTCTGCCTTCCTGGTCCCAACGAGGTTGGAATATACGAGAAGTGTTTCCGCTTCGGGCTTCGTTTCCCGCTCCACCCTTTTATCGTTGAGTTCCTTCAGGCCCACAATGTGTGCCTGTGTCAATTTTGCCCCAACACCGTCGGGCTCCTCGTCGGGTTTATTGTCGTCTGCATGCTGAGGGGAGTGGCGCCCTCTCTTCGTATCTTCGCCCAGTTCTACCGACTGAGCCACCACCAATCAGGGGCATGGATTTACATCAGCGCCCGCCCGAAGATGACCCTGGTGTTGGGGTTGCCGAGCTCCCTGAAACGCTGGAAGGGGGAATATGTGTTTGTCACGTTCCCATCGAGTGTACCCTTCCCGGTTCGGTGGGAGGCGGCCGGTGCAGTCATCCTCGATCTGGGTGAGCCGACGGTCGCCAGCAGGCGTCGAAGGATATGCTGGCGATTCCCGCGAGGGAGCGCTCGATCGACGTCCTCTTTAGTGACCATAACTTGCGCAAGACGGTGTGGCCCTTGGGTAAGCTACTTCGAGCGTTCGCCATTCGAGGTTGCCTTGGCTCTGCTTGGTCTCTCATTTCTCCTTTGAGTGCAGGTGGATTCCCTCTCGGTCCTTCCCCTGCCAGCACTCACGTGCAGGCCCCAGATCCGGATCCGCGCAGAAGGGATCATGTGCTGGAGGTCCGGAAGAAGCAGCGGGTCGTGACCACGGCAGGAGGCTCAAAAAGGAAGAAGGTGCCATCCCCCTCTCTCCCCTTGCTGGGGTCTTCCAAGAGGGTCCGTGAGGGGGTCGAGGGGGTTGACGTCCTGCCGACTGCTGATCAGCCTCGACCCGCTCCCGTTGAGGTTGCCTGGCCGTGGGTCGGCCCTTCACCTCTCCCAGACGGTTCTCTCCCTGATGCCTACGATCGGTATCTTGGCGCGTTCTGCTCCAATCCTGGTGAGTTCCCTTCTTCAGGGGAGGGCCTTCTTCGTCCACGCTTCCCGGTGGGGGAGAAGGAGTCGGTGTTTTCGAGCCGCGGAGCCACCGCTCGAGTGGCCAAGAACAGTTGTCTCCCTCCCGATCAGGTTGTGTTGGACGGAGTCAGAGGTGACTGTTTGGCCACCTTCGTGATTCAGGCTGGTCAACAGGTAGAGTGTCTCTGCTCGTCCTCCCTTCCACCAGCTGCTTTCGCTGTCTTACCTTCAATGCCTTGGTGCAGTTATCCTCGGTGGGCCTCTCAATGAGGCGCCAATTTGTGGCGCTTCCCAAAGCCAAATCCGATGCTGGGCGAGGCCTTGAAGCTCCCGGCGAGGCGGGGGAGGCAGGTCAGTTAGAGGAAGCGCGGGTCTAGTCCTTGGAGTCCCGCGTAACTGAGCTGTCCTCTGCCTTGGAGGAGGCGGATCGGGAGAGAGCCTTGGCTCTGACTACAAAGTCGGAGGCCGAGGCGCGGGTCGCCGAGCTTTTGAGAGACGCCGACACGCCTGGGGGAGCCGAACAGATCCCCATCCCTGCTGCTGCCACCGAGACCTCGGAGCTCTACGATCGTCTGGAAGCGGCGGAGGAGCAGGCGAGGGTTCTCCTTGCTCAACTTGGCAAAAGATCCCGGGAGATCGAGAAGGAGAGGGCGGAGCACCAACGCCAGATCGAGAGCTTAGAGGCCCGGATGCGTGGGCTTGAGGAGGTGGATCCGGCCCGGATCGCTGAGGATGCCGTGGCTGAATATGCCACCTCCTTCGTTGAGACCGCCTTGACGGAGGCGTTCGAGAAGGGCTTCGCCCGGTGTCAGTCTGAGATCCAAAAGAAGTCCCCACTCTCGGGGGTCAACTTCGGGGATCTCCGGATGCACCCTGTCGTCGAACGGAGTGTGGGGGAGGACCCTAGTGGACCGCCAGCCGGTGGCTCCACAGGTGCCCCTGGAGAAGAATGAGGGAGGGGAATGCCCCTTGGCCTCTTCGTGTGTCTCTCTGTACATCTTTTTGCTTTATCTGGAAAGGAATGAACCCAAAATAAATTTATTTCATAGAAAATGATACATCTATTGAAAATACTTGCGTAAATGTTCCGCATTCCAGGTGTGAGTGAGAATGCTCCCCTCCATATCGGCTAGTCGGTAGGCTGCGGGTCCGAGGACCTCGATGACTTTGTAGGGCCCCTCCCATCTAGCCGCGAGCTTCCCTTTGCGAGCGGTATCTGAGTTGAAGCCCGCTTTCCGGAGGACCAGGTCTCCAAGGTGGAAGCTTCTTCCCTGGACCCGAGCGTTGTAGTATCGGGCCACCTTCTGTTTCTGGCGGATGATGGTGGCCAGTGCCTGCTCCCGTCGCTCGCCGAGGAGTTCCAGACTGAGCCCCAGACCTTGCGAGTTCCTGTCTTCGTCAAAGTATTTGAGGCGGAGAGATTCTTCGCCCAATTCGACCGGCACCACTGCCTCGGCCCCGTAGGTGAGCATGAACGGGGTCTCGCTAGTGGCCTCCTTGTGGGTCGTCCGGTATGACCAGAGTATCCCGGGGAGCTCCTTTGGCCAGTTCTCTTCGGCGTCTTTCACTTTCTTTCGGAGGGGCTCTATGATGCACTTGTTGGCCGCTTCCGCCATTCCATTGGTCTGGGGGTGCACTACAGAGGCGAAGAGAAGCTTGATTCCCCATTCCTCGCAAAAATCTTTGAACCCTGCGGAGTCGAACTGCTTCCCATTGTCTGTGACGATGGCCTGTGGCACTCCGAATCTGGAGATGATGGAATTCCACACGAAGCTTTTTGCTTTCTTCCACGTGATGGTGGCCAACGGTTCGGCCTCGATCCACTTGGTGAAGTAGTCCACCGCCATAATCAGATACTTCTACTGCCCTCGGCCCGGTTTAAACGGTCCGAGGATGTCGAGCCCCCATTTCGCAAAGGGGATGGGGCTCACGATAGGGATGAGCTCTGACGGGGGAGTTGAGGTGTGGTGGGCATACCTTTGGCATTCTTGGCATTTTCGGACGTAGCTTGTTGCGTCTTGGGCCAGGGTCGGCCAGTAGTATCCCTGCCTCAAGATCTTCTGTGCGACCATCTTGCCCCCGTGGTGATTCCCGCAGATCCCTTCGTGAACCTCCCGTAGGACGTAGTCAGCTTCTTGCGGTCCGATGCACTTCAAGTATGGGAGGACATCCGTCTTCGTCCAGCGTCTCCGGTAGAGCGTCCCCTCATGGATCACGTATCGGAGCGCCTTCCTCTCCAGGGTTCGGCGTTCATCCCAATCTGTCGGCACCTCCCCATGAGTGAGGTACCGGATGATCGGGTCCATCCAAGTGGGTTCTTGGTCGATCGCCATCATCTCCTGCTCTTTTGTGCTGGGGGACTGCAGATTCTCCACGTAGATGGTGCGGCCCAGCTCTTTTGGCGAGGATGAGGCTAGCTTCGACAACGCATCTGCCCGTGCGTTCTCCGATCGCGGGAGGTGCAAGACTTCCACGCTCTTGAACCTGGACAGCGCCGCTCTGGCGACAGCGAGATACCTCTACATCGCCTCCTCCCGCGCCTCGTAACTCCCCAGAAGTTGGTTGACAATGAGCTTCGAGTCGCTGAGGAGGCGGATGGACTCGGCCCCGAGCTCCAGAGCCAGCCTTAGGCCGTTGATCACCGCTTCGTACTCCGCCACGTTGTTGGTGGCTGGAAACTCGAACCGCAACGTGTATTCCACAATGTTCCCTTCCGGAGATCAGATCGCAATCCCCGCCCCGCCTCCTGACTGTGTGGCCGATCCGTCGACATGGACGATCCACGCTCCTGGAACTCCTGGCTGGAGGTGGTCAGCCGAAAGAAAGGACAAGGGTTGGGAAATTACCGTTGTCGGGCCTTCTTCCTCCGGTGGGCCATTTCCTTCCGTTGTGCACTCGGTGATGAAGTCGGCCAGGGCCTGCCCCTTGATGGCCGTGCGCGGTTTGAATCGGAGGTCGAACTCGCTCAATTCCACCCCCTAGTTTAGCATCCTTCCCATTCGATCGAATCTCTTGAGGTTCTGCTCCAGTTGTGAGTCGGTCAGGATCAGTATGGTGTGGGCTTGGAAATAGGGTCGGAGCCTTCGTGCCGAGAGAACGAGGGCGTACGCCAGCTTCTCCATGGGCGAGTACCGCACCTCCGCCCCCTTCAAGATCCGGCTCGTGTAGTACACCGGCCACTGCACCCCGCCGTCCTCCCGAATCAGCACCGAACTCACTGCTTCCTCCGCGCACGCCAGGTAAAGGCTTAGCGACTCCCCTTCCCGTGGCTTGGACAGGAGAGGTGGGCTGCGGAGATATTCTTTGAGATCCGCGAACGCCCGGGAGCAGTCTTCGTCCCATAGTATCGCCTTCCTATTGTCTGAAGGTTCCGCAATCGCTTTCCTCAGGACCTTGAAGAAGGGGAGCGATCTTTCCGCCGACTTGGAAAGGAATCGCCCCAGGGCTGCGATGCGCCCATTCAGCCTTTGCAGTTCTTTGATCATCGTCGGCTCACGTATGTTGATCAGCGCCTCGATCTTGTCAGGATTAGCTTCAATGCCACGGTTAGTTATCATAAATCCCAAGAATTTTCCAGATCTTACCCCGAACGTGCACTTCGCGGGGTTGAGTCGAATGTGGTGTCGTCGCAACCGCTCGAAGGTCTCCCGAAGGTCGGCGATGTGGTCCTCCGGTCGTCTTGACTTGACAAGCATGTCGTCGACGTAGACTTCCAGGTTCCTCCCGATCTGGGAGCTGAAAACCTTGTTGACCATTCTTTGGTAGGTGGCCCCCGCGTTCTTTAAGCCAAAGGGCATCTTCTTGTAGCAGTAAGTTCCCCGGTCCGTCGTGAAGGCTGTCATTTCTTCGTCCCGGGGGTCCATCTGGACTTGATTGTACCCAGAGTAGGCGTCCATGAAGCAAAGCATCTCGTACCCCGAGGCATTGTCCACCAGGTGGTCAATGCGCGGCAGGGGGTAGCTGTCCTTGGGACAGGCCTTGTTGAGGTCACTGAAGTCCACGCACATTCGCCACTTCCCGTTGGGTTTCTTGACCATCACCACATTCGACAGCCACTCCGGGTACCAAACCTCTCGTATGAAGCCGGCGTCGAGGAGACGCTCCACTTCCTCGGAGGCCGCCCTCATCTTCTCGCCGCCCAGGTTCCGCTTCTTCTGCCTGACCGGCTTGAAGTTGGGGTCGGCGTTGATCTGGTGGACGATCACCTGGGGATCTACGCCGGGCATGTCCTCCGGTGACCAGGCAAAGATGTCTAGGTTCGCCTCCAGGCACTCGACCAGTTGGTCTCTCAGGTCATGGCTTAGCCCTTTCCCGATCGAGACGAACCGGCCCTCGACGTCCGTGACTGGGATCTGCTCTTGCTCCTCCGCAGGGGTGGGCCTCGGCCCGCCCCTCAAGTCGAGCGTGGCCATTCGATCGACTAGACGATCTTCGGGACTGCCCTCCGCCAGTTGATAGCAGGCATTAGGTCTCCCTGCGTCGCCTTCGACTTACCCCATCCCCCCGGGCGTTCGGAACTTGATAGTCTGATGGAGGGTCGAGACCACCGTGCCGATGGCGTTGAGTAGGGGTCGGCCGATGATCCCATTGTATTCCGACCCGATCCCTAATACGATGAATTCCACCGCCAGGGTCACCGAGTCTGGTGGGCCTCCAAGTGTTACCGGGAGATGGATCGTGCCAATGATGGGGGTGGAATGACCCGTGAATCCCACCACGGGACCCGAGCGAGGTCGCAAGTCTTCCTTCCGCCGCCCCATCTTTTCCAGGGTTGACATGAAGAGGACGTCACAGGAGCTGCCGGTGTCGACGAGCAGTCGTCGTACCATGGTTGTGTCTATGATCACCGACACCACCAAGGCTACGTCCGAGCTGCGTGCCATTACGGACGTGCTCGGTCTTCCGACCGGTAGGGACGATGCGGATCCCCCGGCCCTCTCCTCATGATCCTCCTCGCGTTGGGCCCGGGCCCACTCTTGCCAACGATGGCGGGCCCTGTCGCTCCGCGTCAGAGCCTTGCTTTCCTTTCATCGAGATGGGTGAAGACGTGTCATTGCGGGTGTGGTTTGTTTCTTCGTGGGACCGTTCGTTTCCACAGACGGCGCCAGATGTTTCAGAGTGTTTTCTCACAACAAGAGCGTTGACCGTGGACAACCCGGTCAACGTGGTCAAGGGGCCCGCTTGGGTCCCTCAGGGGTGTCGAGTCGATACAGATGAGGCGAGGGGAAGCCTCGACCCTGGTTGAGACGCTCGGCCTCGGTCGGATGTGCTCGACCTCGGCGGTCGGACGACGAGGGGTAGCCTCGATCGTCCAGCTGGTTGCGTGGTCGGCGAGGGGAGAGGGGAAGCCTCGGCCCGGGTTGAGACGCTCGGCCTCGGTCGGATGTGCTCGGCCTCGGCGGTCGGACGACGAGGGGTAGCCTCGATCGTCCAGCTGGTTGCGTGGTCGGCGAGGGGCGGAGGGGAAGCATCGGCCCGTGGATCAGCTGTCCTCCTACGTAGACGAGAACGCTCGTCAGGGGGCCGGACCTTGGTTCCGGCCAAATCCCCTCCGATGCCTAAGTCAGACAGAGATCTGAAAGAGGAGGCCCGGCGGAGACGGTTCGACTCGTGAGGAGATCGGAACGGCGTCTCACGGCGCGAGCGGGGGAGGAAGGAGATGAAATGGGGGAACCAGGTCGTTGATGGAGTACCTTAGGTTTTAGATACCTGAGATGCGGTCCCTGGTGCTGTCGTCCTCCTAGCCCTTTTATAGATCTCTCGCCGTCATTGCCCCAGCCCACGTCGCTCGTCCGCCCTTGATCGTGCCCCCGCAATCCGCACCCCCCCCCTCTGTTGCCGCTCTCTGCGCCATGCCAGCACCTCCCCATCACGGCCATTAAGTGGTAGCGGGATCAGGGGAACGGTTACCACTGGAGTGGGCGAGTGCCCAACGCGCTATCAGGGCCGGGTCGGATCGGTATTCGGGGGTCCTCTATAGGGCTTTGTCGGGCGGGCCGGATCGCGCAGATGGGCTTCCGATCTGCAGTCGGGTTTCTGGGCTCGTGTCTTTCGGGCTTCGGCCAAATAGGCGTAACAACAAGTATCGCTCATCTATGGCAACTACTGAATCTGTGGGAGCTTTTTTGAAGAGGAGTGGTCTGCAAACTCGGTAGGTAGCACCACATCTCTGACCCAGTAGTCACTGTGTCTATGAGTTACTGTAGGACCTGGCTGTGCGTACTTATGATTTGCTTCTTGGATCAATGAGCCTCTCGGGATGGTGGGATTGATGTTGCCTTGGAAGCATGCTTTGCTGATCTCCAGGAGTTGGTTGTTCCTTTGTTGTAGTCATCGCGATGATCTGTAACATGTATCTGCAAATACATTTAACATGTTGGATGATCCTTGACCCTTAGAGGTAGTGCAGAAGCTACATATCTATGGTCCAGTGGCGCGCTGCAGGCGCTGCACTGTATCTGGTTAAAGGGTTTACTGCCAATGCTTTCTAGAGTCATGTGCAATTAACTAGATAAAGGAGTGTACAAAAGACACTTGAGTAAGGTACTTCAGGACCTATGATATCCTTCCCCTCTTCCAGCGAACGGAAGGGGTCTTAGTGCATCCATACAACCAGTAGGTGTATTAGTGGATTTCAATTATCCATGTTTCTTCATCAACTGGATGATAATTTCATCTTCTGGATGATTATTCATCTTTTGGATGATTATTCATCTTCGGGATGATTATTCATCTTCGGGATGATGGTTTCATCTTCGGGATGATAGTTTCATCTTCTGGATGATTATTCATCTTCAAGATGATGGTATCATCTTCGGGATGATAGTTTCATCTTCAGGATGATGGTTTCATCTTCAGGATGATAATTCAACTTCAGGATGATTATTAATCTTCGGGATGATGGTTTCATCTTCGGGATGATATTTTCATCTTCAGAATGATGGTCTCATCTTCAGGATGATAATTCATCTTCAGAATGATTATTCATCTTCAGGATGGTAATTCGTAAGGATATGTTGTCACATCATCCATAGCAACATAGCCTAAAATTTTCTTTGCCAATCGCATGGTTTTCGCAACCATGACCATGGAGCCTGATGCATCAGTTAAATAATTTTGTAAGTGAGTTAAGCTCATCTTACATGGTTACTTCCTGGTTTCTGCGAAATAAACCTTTAAGCTATAGCGTTTTGCTTATAGCATACGATTTTATTTATTTATACAATATTCGGTAACCCACAGGTTTGATATCTTTTGATATCAGGACTTCAGGTCCAAACACTTCACATTTCATAAGTGAGTCCAGCTCAACTTATTATTGCCTCGTTCCACATAATCTGGCCAAATTTCTGTGTTTGCTTCAGGAAACGGAGATTGGTAACGATATCTATGGCAAAATGAATTATGAGTAGTTGTCGACAAGTGTGTTTTATCCAAATACCTCTCCATGTACGTACATTATTCAATTTATTCCAGATTCATCTCTTCTAAAGGTTTTGGAAAGGGAGAGGGTATGGAGATCAGCTCACATTCATGTGATGGTATTGTTTTTAGGGTCTCCAGGAGTTATTTCTCGCTTTGGAGCCTCGCGGTATGCCCTCTCATCCATTGAGGATATCCACTTCTATTATTGGTGGATTACATCCATTATATTTGTTATGTCAATCCTAGCTGGATTTTTAGTAGCAAGGATGTGTGAATTTGACAATATTTATATTGTCAGTAAATATGTCTAATAACTGTTTAACAGTTTCATAAGTGTGGATTTTCAGGATCTCACACAATTCATGATAATCAGTTCATAGGTATTAATGTTTTAAATGGTCAAATTGAGCTTCAGGCTCATGGATGATTATAGTGTTTTTTGTTGAACCTAATGCTAGGGAATTAAAGTTATGAAGGATCTTCAGGATCTCATCAAGTCTTAAAAGAGGGCACATTAATGCACGTCTTAGGAGAAGTAATTTTAAATTCTTCCCCTGTTCAGAGTGCTCAGAATCTATTTATCTGGGATAATTACTTTTGATAAATAGTTCTGTGTTTTGATGGTCTATATTGGTGATATGGGGATATATACTCATCATGGCACAATCGATAAGATGTGCTCTAAACGCTTCCCCCGTTAGGGGTTCTCCGAAACTGTTTATATGAGGTGATCAGGCTCATATAAATAGGTTCTAAGGAGCCATTTTGATGGGTTGCATTGTAATTGCATGTTCCCACATGGTCACCCACAACTGGATTTTTAATGACTAAGTAATCCGTTTAAATCATTTAAATGATTTATGTAACCCATTTTTGGGTGTGAACACAAACGTCAAGGTGTTCAAAATTTTTCCAGTTTTAAATATAGTTTGATTTCCCAATATTATCCAATGTTCCCGCCATTTAGTAATGTGTCCCATTTGCTTTGAAAAAGCTGGACTGCAGTTGGATAATAGGTTTGATAATGACCATTTTTAGATGATATATGGATGAGTACTCTACGGTACATCATCAGCCATATGTAGGGAGTGTGTGAGTCCAATTTTATCCCTCAAATACTCTCAAGATGCCTAAAGGTCTCATTCTTCTAATGATGATAGTATATCATCTTAAATTCGTTTGAGGAAGTGAGGACAGTCAATGTTCATGTGAATGGAGATGATCTCGCAATCATTTTTCCCTTTTAAATGGGACAATGAAAGTTTCACCCTTTTTTTGCAGAATCTTTGGGTTCGTCTGGT
>JAULAV010007662.1:0-185308 GCA_030789695.1 Scilla litardierei | reverse complement strand
TCAAGTCGCCCAGACCGAATTCCAAAAGATTTGATTTTTATTTCATGGCTCGAAGGATACATCACTTAGTCAACTGATGCGATAAAACAAAGAGTTGAATCGAGAGCAACAGGGGTTTTTGACCTAAATTTTTCGAAATCGACTCTTTGGTAAGTCTATACTTTTAAGTATAGTTTATTTGCCATTCTTATTTAGATTTTACATGCATGCATCCACGGTTGAGATTGATGGAGTTAGTACAAAAATGCAACGTAATATTGATTTATCTTCTCGGCAATAATGCATTAAATCTTTGATGATCCGGTTATGAATTGTTTGATACATGATAATATGGTTTTGACAAACGACTTTACCACCAATCAACTGTTCAATGATAGAAAAGAGCTGTTTCAGTGGATACAGAACGTATGGTTAAGACATGGGCATGTTATTGTTACACGTTCGGGGAGATTAAGTAAAACGGCTAAAGGGCATCATGCTGTGTACTTTGCATGTGAAAGAAGCGGTGAGTATAGGGGACACCGAAAGATAAAAAAGACCAACAGGCATGTTAAAACCAAGAAGTGTTCATGTTCGTTCTCATTGCGTGGTTATATGGTGGGCGTGGGTGTTGAGGAGTGGAAGTTAAAAGTCGTTTGTGGCAGGCACAACCATGAAGCAGCTAAATATGTCGATGGCCATTCCGATGAAGGGACGTTGCTGGGAATGGAGATGGAAATAGTGTGTGACTTGGCAAATAGTAAGGTTCGGCCAGCTGAAATTTTGAAAGTACTGAAGGAAAATAAAAAATTCAGGCAACCTTAATCAAAGCAATTTATAATGCACGAAACCAGTTACAACGGGGGAAGAAGGTTGGTATTGTAAAACAGTTGAAGGAGTTAGCATCAGCTGATAAAATTGTGGGTGATGAGCATGTGAAGGCTGTGAATAATGAGGTGGAGGATCAGAAGGTGGGGGAGGATCAGAAGGTGGGGGAGGCGTTTTCGGAGAATGCAGTGCCTGCTGAGTTGCAGGAGGAGGATCATACTGGGAAGATGGGTGGGGAGGATGATAAGGTGGATCATAATGAGGCGGAGCAAACTGTTGAGAAGGAGGATGATGAGAATGCAGTGGCTAAGGCCTTTGAGAAGGAGCATGAGGGTCTACGTCTGCAAATTTCTACACTGGTTGCGGTGATTGCTAAGCAGCATGCTGAGATGACGGATATGACTACATTGAAGTGTAAGCCGGGCAAGGGAAGAAGTAGACCGTTGTGGAAACGTACAATAAAGAAGCCGAAACAATCAATTCCACATGATGATAGTGAAGAGGACTTGGCTGCCGACATAAGAATACCTTATTGGAATGCTTTTCCTAAATGTCTACGACCCCTTATAGTGCACGTCGTAGATGTGAAAGCAGATGGAAACTGTGGGTATATGGTTGTGGCAGCTCAATTGGGCCTAGGTGAGGATGAATGGAGGCAGGTCAAATATGACTTGCGAGAAGAGATGCAGAACCATAACGGCTTGTACCGGCAACTTATGGGTGTCGTGGAATTTAAAAAGAATGTAGTGGCAATGGGCCATTTGGTAGACTGTCCCAAAGCTAAATGGTGGATGCAGATGCCAGAAATGACACATGTCATTGACTCATGCTACGACTGTGTAGTACATATTTGTGCACATTATCAGTGTGTGACATATTTTCCTTTAAGAACTCCTCCAGTATCACTATCAACCAGACGCCACATAACGTTGGGTCATGTGAAAAATAATCACTTTGTTATTCTTAAACTTTCCCCAGATGGTCATGTCCCTCCGACTTCAAGTATGTGGCTAAGATACCGTGCCGATGTGTCAGACGGATGGCCGGCTACTTATGAGGATAGGATGCATCAATTCCAGTCAATAGTATTTGATCACGATATTGCAACCGTTGACGTCATTGAAATATTGTAGGATAAAACGTTGTATCATTTTAATATGGATTGTTTATTTCATATTGACAGATTGGTAGCATGAAATTTTATCATGTCTTCCTAAATGTGCAAATGTTATCATCGGTATGGCTTGTTGTGGTGTATCGTATCTATAAGTTATGCTCAACGATAGACCTACTAATCAAGTTTGCATCATACTAACTATTTGGTGAACTGGTACAAACTAATATATACTAAATTTTGTATGCTTAATAACACACGCAATCTATCCAGTATTTCTTAAGGCCGTTAATTAAAATAAATTATGATAGTTATAACGTTGATATTATATTATTTTATTAATATCAATAATGTTGTTAACATCGCCATAAGAATATGAAATCCAATAGAATATATATTAAAACCAAAATTCATGCACACTTAACTGGGTTAAGGGGTAGTAAAATTACTCACAGCGCACAACGACATGTAAAACTAGTCAAGATTTGAACTGTGGTGCTCGTCTAATAAAAACCATGCTATCGATAAAAATTTGCTCAGCTCGCTCAACGTCCTATGTTAGAACGCATTTTGTGTGTTAGGTAAAAAGGATTAGCGAGGGGTTGTATTACTCAGCGTGCACAACCGGGCAAAATCGTTCTCAGCATCGCGATTAATAACGATTACCGTTACTGATGTCAATCCGTGTAAGATTACTTAGCGCACAAAACGGTTCAAATAGTGTTAAATTATAACCGTTGTGCGTGCTGAGTAAAATATGCAAACTAAACTACAGAATTTACTCGAAGCGCACAACAGGTTAAAATTTTTACCCGTTATGACCCGTTAGGACCCCCTTTTACCCCTTGATAAATTCTGCTCACCGTTCACAGACATAACCTTCCACAGATTGCTCAAGACGGAATATCAAACGACAAGTTTTTCATAGATTGCTCAAGGCGCACAGACAGAAATTCCAAAGATTTGATTTTTATTACTGGGAATTGCTACGTTCAAACAAATTGGTGAAGCGATAGCAATCAATATAGGGGTTTTCAACCTAAATTTGTCGAAATCGAGATTTGGTAAGTATATACTGTTAAGTACATTTTATTTGATATTCTTATTACAATGTGTAGAAATATAAGTAGAAATTTTTTGTTTTTACTTGCCTGCAGATACAGTTGAGATTGATGGAGATGCTAAAAAATTCCGATGTAATATTGATTTATCTTTTCAGCAATAATGAAACTAATTTTTGGTTCCCGGTCCAATTAGTTGTATGAATTGTTTGATACAGGTTTATATGGATTATACAACCGAATTTACAACATGCAACTTTTTAATAGTAGAGATGAGCTCTTTCAGTGGATAAAGAGCGTCGGGCGACATCAGGAGCATGTGATTGTTACTAGTGCATCGAGTATGAGTAAAACGTCCAATAGGACTCATGCTGCTTACTATGCATGTGCAAGAAGAGGGAACTACATGGGGCACCAACCGGTAAAAAAAGACCAACCGGCCAGTTAGAACCAACAAGTGTGGATGTCCGTTCAAATTGCGTGGTAATCAGGTGGGCGATGGCGGTGAGTGGAGGTTAACAGTCGTTGATGGCAGGCACAACCATCAAGCTGCTAATTATGTCGAGGGCCATTCCAACGACGAGAAGTTGCAGGGAAAGGAGGTGGAAGCATTGCGAGACTTGGCCAATAGAAAGGTGCAGCCGTCAACAATTTTGAAAGGCCTGAAGGAAACTAAATCCTTCAAGGAAACACGAATCAAATCAATTTATAATGCATGTAACCGATTACTACTAGGCAGAGTGTGGGTATTGTAAACAAGTTGAAGGAGTTGGCATCACCGTGTAGAATTGTGGGTGATGAGCTTGTGGAGCATGTGGATAATGTTGAGGAGGAGCAGAAGGGGGATGAGGAGAAGGTGGATGTGGCTGAGGAGGCGACTGCAGTGGCTGCTTACTGGCAGGATGAGGAGGTGGATCGTAATGTGATGGAGCAGACTGCTGAGAAGGTGGCTCTTAGTGGGCAGGAGCAGAATGCTGTGGAGGAGGATGAGGTTAATGCAGCGGAGGGGAATGTGGAGCAGAGGGTGCATGATGTGTATGGGGAGGATGAGGCTGAGAATGCAGTGGCTGCCGAGTTGAATGCAGAGGATTATGTTATTGGGGAGTTGGTGGAGACGGAGGAGATGGTTGCTCTTAACGTGGAGGTGCAGAATGATGAGGATGTGGTGGAGGATAACACAGCGGCTGAGACTGTGGAGCCGAAGGTATATGAGGAGAAGGCGAATGAGGAGAAAGATGATAAAGCAGTGGCTACTGATTTTATTGCTGAGGAGCATACTAGGAAGTTGGTGGATACGGCAGGGACGGTGGATCGTAATTTGGATGAACAGACTGCTGAGATGGATTGAGGGGGAGAATGCAACTGGGGTGAACGAGGAGCCGAAGGTGGATGAGGTGAATGTGGAGGATGTGGAGGATGAGAAGATAGTGGATGATGGGTTGATGCAAGCGGAGCTTACGTTGGAGTTGGGGACGATGGTGGATCATAATATGGATGCTCAGACTGCTGGGAGGGAGGAGGAGATAGCTGTGGCTACGTATTTTGATGAGCACAAGGAGATGGATGCCATGCTTAAACAAAGTTCTCTACTGGTTGATGTGATTTCTGAGCAGCTTTTGAATGAGACGGAGAAGTCTACAGTGACGAGGAAGCCTGTTAAGGCTCCACGGTTGCATTCGATTGCAGAGCATAAGGGGGCGGTAAAGGAGATGCCTAAATTGAAGAGGAAGCCTGTGAAGGAAAGTAGTAGGCGTGCGAAATTTCAAATAAAAAAGCCGAAACCTTCGCTTCTCCAAGATGATTATGTTGATGAATTGCCTGACAAATTCCTCATACCATTTTGGTTGGCTTTTCCTGAATGTCTACAACCCCTTATAGTGGGCGTCGTAGACGTGAACGCAGATGGCAACTGTTGGGTACGGGGCTGTGGAAGTTTAATTGGGCTTGGATCAAACCGCATGGCTGAATGTCAGATCTGACTTGCTCCGTGAGATGCAGACATACAGCGCCTTGTACAGGCGTGTTATGGGTGAGGATGCATATAATGATATTTTGGGGGCAGTGAACTATTTTAATGATGCACCTGCTTGATGCGATAAATGGATGCAGATGCCAGAAATGGCACATGTCATTGCCTCATGCTACGACTGTGTAGTACATATGCTTGCACCTCAGATGTGTGTGACATTTTTTCCCTTGAGAACTCCTCCAGTACCCCCAGCCACCAGACGCCACATAACGTTGGGTCATATGAACAATAATCACTTTGTTTTCGTTAAACTTGACCCAACTGGTGTCGTCCCTTCGACTTCACTTGTTTGGACATGAAAACATGACGCTGTGGCAGACGGATGGCCGACTGGTTATGAGCGGAGGATGCAGTTATTTGGTAAGATGGTAGAAGGTACAGATATTTCTACCGCTGATGATATTTTTAGTATTTGTAAGATATAACGTTTGATCAATGTAATAAGTTTTTTGTATACATATTGACCACTTTGTAGCATGAAATTTTATCAAGGCTTCCAAAATGTGCAAATGTTATCATCGGTATGGATTGAAGTTGTGTATCATACTAATTACACCGAGTGCAACATTGCAGTAATATTGCCCGTTTTGCACGCTGATTAATTATGTCTTTACCTACAAAATTGCTCAACACGCAAAACTGGCAATATTAGTGCCGGTTTTGCGCTTTGAGTATTTTTTAATAACATCAACCTTTGTTCCAAATTGTTATGCGATGAGAATGTATCATTGTTAGTGTGTCAAATAGTCCAAGTTAGCATCGGGTTATTGTATCATATATGTTATTGTCTGACAAAATTGCTTACCACAAACTCCCATTAATAAGTTTTGCCCGTTGAGCGCCTTTAGACAATTTGTTAGTGGTTACTACAATTGCTCACCAGTCACCACGATCAGAACAAATAATTTTGACCTGTTGTGCGCGGTGAGCAATTTTGTTAGTACGAAACAAGACTCCTACTTGACCACTCAATTTTATTTGCTGATATCTCCACATTAATTGCTGCTCGCATCGTCCAAATTTTTAATGGTTAACCTAATTGCTCAAAGCGCACAACGGCGATATATTGGGACCTTTGGTCTGCCTAAGAGACTGCTCGAGTCTGCAGAGCAGTGCTGGTGAATATACAGAGCAGTGATAGTGAATATACAGTGGATTGCTACCAGCCGGATGTTCTGCTCAATAATGATTAATGCCTGCCTAAGTTCTGCGCGTTGGGATAAACTGATAAACACTAAAAAATAGCTCAACGTGCACAACGGGAAAAATTATGACCTTTGTGCCCTGTGACAATTCCGTTTGGAATACAAATTTCATCAAAGTGCAAAACCTCAAATGAAGCAAGTTTGCGCATTTAGCAATTTTCTATGCCATAACATAATTGCTCAACGGGCACAACAAGCATGGCCAGGTGTTCGCTTTTTGAGCATATAAGGTAGTTTATGAACAATTGTTAAACGCGCACACCTAGTAGAATTATGCCTGTTGTGCGCGTTGAGCTAAAGTTGCGTCGATAACGAATTTGCTCAATGCGCCCCGTTTAGATAATTTTGCTCGTTGTGCGCTTTGAGCATATTTGTTGGATGCTGTAATTTTTGTTCCAACAGTCAATCATTCACATTCCAATTTTCATCATACTAAATGTGATTCTGAATCATGCCAATAGGCAAACTTTTAGATTAAGTCCGATACTTATTCAATCTGAAGACATTTTATATTAAATCTGATATCTAGTCAATCTGATTTAGAAACTACATGCAAACTTTTAGATTAACTCGGATACATATTCAAACGGTGACATTTCCAAAATGACCCACCCATTCTAATATACTGAAGTATGTATAGATACAGATCCAAACTGATACATTTGCCTTCACTCTTACAAACTGATACATATGATTGTCTTCGTAGATGTTTGCAATGAAGTGGTGCATGATCTGTGTGCTTCCTCCTTCAACTTCCACGAGTTCATTGTGCGACCATCTTCGTTGTGTTTATTAACGTTGTTGTCGATTTTCTGCCATCGTCGGCTGGATATGAATGTCGCGTCGTTGTAACCTGTAGTCAAGTATGTAGCCGTGTCAAACACAATGGCTGGTACGTCGATTCCCCTGTGGCGATGTACCACACGGGCGAAGCGCTCAGCAGCTACGTTGTAGTTATTAACATCGTTACCGAATTTCTGCCCTGATCTGCTGAAGATGATTGTCGTCGTAGATGTTTGCATTGAAGTGGCACAGTGTCCTTTGTAGGAGAAGCCGTGAAATAGAAAGTCGGCAGTCTGTTTTGCTTATTACCGTCATTGTTGTCGTCGTTCTAACCTGAAGTCATGTAAAAAGACACCGAGTGGAACTCCGTTTTCGGAGGCGATGTAAAACAACACAAGGTTGAATGTACGATGATCATACCATATTCTTTTGGGGTGATATTATCTCACATATTTCAGGAAACCTGATGGGTGTTGTACCATGTAAGAAGTTGTGTTTGGGAGTGTAAGAGATCGGAAAGGATAGGATGGAGTGTCTGTGCGTCAAAGATGAGGTATAGTGAAATGATGAAGGGTTTATGGAGGAGATGGAGTGTAAAGAGGAGATGGAGATGGATATGGAGTGTATAGCAAGACACGGAAAATAAATACATAGCCACAATTCATAATAGGATGGAATAACAATCTTACATGGTACAACACCCAGCAGCTTTACACTAAACATGTGAGACAGCATAGCCAATATCACCCCAAAAGAATATGGTATGATCATCGTACACATTTTTCATAGTGCTTTTTGGGACAAATTTGCTTATCAACGTAGTTACAACACCCAGTAGCTTTGTCGGGCATGCTTGATTATAAATGGAAGATAGCCCTTCATTGCGTAAGTTTCCAACATCAACCAGTTACCTTTACGTGAAAAGACTACTGGATGAATGCTATCGTCCATATCTATATCAAGCATGCACGAACATAAGAAGACCTTATTGTTTCCAGACGGAGGTTGTATAGGCAAATAAAGAAGATGATGATAGAAGAAAGTAGAGAAAGTTGTGAGAAGATGAGGGCTCCTTGTCCGCCATTTATAGGGGAATTGGACCAATCAAAATGAAGAGTATAATAAGTCCGTGATCCTACAGTAATACAATGGATCTCAGGAATCAACATTTATTTACTCAAAATAGGTTAATTACTATCTGCGCAAAACAAGGCAACTCAACGGTTTTTTGCCTTGATCAACATTGATGCTAATAGGAAAATTACTCCCAACAATACTACTCTCCACTAAGCTTTTTTAATACATTTTATTCGACGCGCACACCGTGTTAAATAATACAGAAGTGAGTAACTATCATAATTGCTCACCGCGCAAAACACATGGAAAACGGGACTTGCTCAATGCGTACAATGCACAACGCATGGTTGCGAATTGTATTGGTTGATGAAGACGAGACTGCAGTAGAGTTTTACTGTGTGGCTA
This sequence comes from Scilla litardierei, assembly GCA_030789695.1. Taxonomy (NCBI): domain Eukaryota; kingdom Viridiplantae; phylum Streptophyta; class Magnoliopsida; order Asparagales; family Asparagaceae; genus Scilla; species Scilla litardierei. The sequence goes on along the minus strand of JAULAV010007662.1, from coordinate 176,827 downwards.
CATCAAAGACCTGTCATGCTACAGAGGGGTTCTTGTGAATATACAAAAGACTGATCGTGAATCTACAGCAGATTGATACCAGACATATGATTTTCCCAAGAATGTTTGACCGTTGGGAAGCGAGCTGGAAAAATTTATAGCCGCTTATATAATTGCTCAACGCTCTTAATAAAGAAATTTATGGCAGCTGTGCGCGGTGAGCAAATTTTTAATGATTAACATAATTGCTCAAAGAGTACAACGAGCAATGACAGGTGTTCGCTTTGAGCATATAAGGTATTTTATGAACAATTGTTAAACGCGCACAACTAGCAGAATTATGCATGTTGTGCGCGTTAAGCTAAAGTAGCATCGATAACAAATTTGCTCAACGCGCCAACGGGAATAAATTTGCCCGTTTTGTGCTTTGATCATATTTGTTAGATGCTTTAATTTTAATTCCAATGCGCACCACCGCAGTGAATCAATTACATTCCAAATTTCATCATACTTAATCTGATTCACAATCAAGCATACATGCGAACTTTTCTTCAACCACACTGGAAAACGCCAAAAATGACGTTTTTCCTCCTCCAACCACCCACCAAAACCAGCAAAATTTTTGGAGTTTGCTACAGTAGCCCTCCAAATTTTGAGGGTCACTGTACCAGCCTCCATTTTTTCCATGTGAGGGGGATTGCTAAACGTACATGATTTTAATGCCTATACACTACATTTTGGTGTTGGTAGGATTTCCATCTAAACTAGTATTAGACTTGCATGGTTAGTTTCAAAAGAAAGCTTGAATCGTTATATATTCAAGATAACTCATGCACCGTTCATATATCTTGTGTTTTGTATCATTTTGTGCGGTGAGCAATTCTGAGTTTTGTATGGTTTTGTGCGGTGGACAATTCGGAGTTTTGGGTGGTTTTGTGTGGTGAGCAATTCTGATTGGGTATTTTTAAGTGCTAGAAATTACTAAATGTGTGTGTTTATCAATTATGGAGGTTGGGTTGGAGCTCCCTCCATTTCCCACCCTCCATATATAGAATATTCTCAGAATATTCCAACACAACCCTCCATTTATGGAGGGTTGGATTGGAGATGCGGTCTACCTCAGAAACTACATGCAAACTTTTAGATTATCTCTGATACATATTCAATCTGAAGACATTTTAGATAAATCGGCTACATATTCACTCAAATTCAGAAACTGCATGCAAACTTTTAGATCAACTCTGATATATATTCAAACTGATGACATTTTCAAAATTACCCACCCATTCAAATATATTGATGCAAATATTGATACAAATCCAAACTGATACATTTGCTTACGCTCTTACAAACAGATACATATGACTGTCTTCGTAGATGTTTGCACTGAAGGGGCTCTTTACGGGATAAATTGTCGGCGTGATACTGCGTGCTTCACCCTACAAAGACGCCTGCAATGATGACACTCATATGCGTGCTATGGTTGCAGAAAGTCGACAACGACGTTAATAAACGCAACTACCGTATGCCACATATGAGTGTTGTCATTGCAGGCGTCGTTGTAACCTGCTGTCAAGAATGACTGTAACGACCCGCTCTCGGGGGGCCCGTTACTTATTTGATATTTGCGCAGGTCCTGCAGGTTACCAGTGAAAACAAAATAGCCACGATGCAGAGGTGTACAAAAATACTCAAATAGTGTCCAATTATTAATTTCCATACTGTACAAGATGTCCCAACAAGTATACATGAAAGAATAAAGTACACAACACTGAAAATAGCTCTGGAAGCTGCTGTCTCATGGTCGAATTCTGGCGCTATTAGCTCAGGAGCATCTACCTACATATGTACATCGTCTGCGGTGCCACGGAGATGGAACCGTAGGTAAGTCACAACAATTCAAAATATAGAAAAGAAGCAGTGCACAGGTATGACAAAAATAACTACGTACAAGCAGATCAGAGTGAAACGTAAAGTACTGAGTAACAACTGTACACAACTGAAAAGTAAACGCAAACTGAACTGAAAGGAGAGAACCACTGTACTGTGGTAGTGCAACTGTAAAGTAGGCTAGGCAAGTGAAACATACTACCGCTATAGCTAAAAGTTTGACGGGTAAAGTACTGTGACTGTACAGGTGTAGTAGGTAAAGTATATGTACAGTGTAAAGTAAAGGTGACTGTAGTGCGTAAAGTAAAAGTGACTGTGCAAAAGTAGCTACACTGCGTGACTCAAGTCGGAGAGTACAATATGTGACCATCAAGTCCATCTCATGCCTGGGCACGACCCAAACGAATGCCAAAAACATATGCAGCAGGACATGTATTTTGCCAAAACCCAGGCAGCAGGACGGGATGCCAAAACCCAGGCGACGGGACGGGAAGATCGAACTCCAGATACTCATGTACTCTCTCAAACTATGAGTTACCCCAAAACCCCAGTGAAGTGTCAAGTGTTCTATGTACATGTTCCTTTCATGATGTTCCACGAGATGTTCCACAATATATTTCATAAGATATTCCACAAGATGTTCCACATGTTACTAGTCAAACCAAGACAACTGGTTGACTTTCTTATTGGAAACCAGGGAGTAGTAACTCATTCCAAAGTAGACTGTGCCAAAACGAACTGAGGATAAAGACAAGTCCAAAAACGATGATACCGATTCCATGCTTCGAGCATGTAGTAGTGTTGTTTAGCATATAATTTACCCAAGTTGATGATTGTGTGCTACAACCAACAAAGTTGAAAGTTGGCAAAGTAATCTGAAGTTGTTTACTTTCCTATTAGATTAGGTCTCTAGTTCGGTTTAAGTAAAGTAGTCGTTCTGAGGCTATAGGTGGTGTTCCTAAGTCCATACAGGGGCACTTATCTAATTTTCTAATTTTAGAATTAGTCGTGACTTACTGATTTTGAGATCAACGTAGCAAGCCGGAACTGGATCTAGGGCTTCTACGGATGTTGGTACACCTGCAATCACAAGAACACTTGGTTAAAGAACGCTACATTTCCTATTTAAATAATCTGATCATTTTGATTATTAAAACTGATAAAACGGTGTCGGAAAACATTCTAAATTTTTCTATAGACTAGATATGATGAAAATAAATTTACTGTATGAGAAAATATTTTTCTGAAGCTTACATTAATTTTTATAATTTTTAAAAGCTCAAAAATATTTTAAAAATTATTTTTCAATTAGTAACGTATTTATTCAAACATTTATTCTGGATGCAATCTGCATCAGAATGGTTCAAGTGAGCAGTCAATATGACCGTATCGAAGAGTATTATAGCATATATTTTTCTCATATATTAATATACGTGAAAATATCAAGTTACGGATTTTTGAATGAAAATAACATATTTAACTTTTAGGCCTAAAAATTAATTCTGAAAAAACTATGCGTCGGATTAAGATGAAACTAGCGTCATTGGGTCCAGAACGTCATTTATGATTTTTTGGAGCTAGTTTGGTATTTTTCTGGGGTTTATATCATTTATTACGAATTTACAACCAATAAACCCAGGTTATCTAATTACCAAAATACGCAAATACGCGTATATATACGAATACGTTTTAATTAAAACGTATTTAAGTTTACGTTATTCACCTCCCCATAGCAGCGACGATCAAGGGTTCTCTGTGCGGCCTCGTCGGCGGCGACTGCGACCGGGCGGAGGAGGAGCGACGTCTGCAGGCGGGAGGCGGCTGCTGACGTATGCCCCGGCTTGCTATCCGCAAATGGCCGGGGGACCCGCGTGGGGGTTTAGAAATTTGTAACCGCAAGCGCACGGTGTTGTAGTGTGGCTTGGGGGTCGAACACAGGGAGGCGAGGTTGTGCTTGAGTCAAATAGGACCAAAATCACCCCGGGGGCGAGCTAGCCCGAATCGGTAGATGGTTGTCACGGAAGGAAATAAAGGGTATGAACAACAAGAAAATAAACCCGGGACTTTGGTTTCCACTCCAACGAGAGACTCTCGCCGATACGGCCTACGGGTATGGATCGCGATCGGAATTAGGGTCTAATGGTGAGACGTTGCCTCTGGAAGTGGTACCGGCATCCCATGGGCCCGATATTCCGGTCGGTGCCCAGGATGATACACCGGACTTCCCGGATTCGATCAGTGGGTACTCCCGTGTCCATTAACACTGATCGATTCCGGGAGCACTAAGCTCGCAACGATAACTCCCAACGTCTCATCCTGCCGCTCCCGCGTGCTAGGATTCGACGTCTACGCTATGGGCGTGAGCTATGGCTAAGGAGTCAACCGCTAAGTTTATTCCCCCTTGGCCCAACGGTCAAAGGCGGTCTTTTCCCGTCGATGACAATGAAACACCCCGCGTAACCGTTAGATTCCTAATCCCTAGTGGGGAGTGAAAACACCAATTGCAGCAGATATCGATTTCCTAACCCTATGGACGCATCGGGAAGAGCCCCCGAAGGGGTTTCCACCAAAATCCCAGATTTGGGAACTACTCACAAAAATTCATTGAAAAGCGATCTAAATAAAAATTAACCGTTGGAATCATAATCGGACGATTGGAATGCGGAAGTAATAGAGTAATTAAGACAAAACTAAAATTTGAGGAAGATCCGAAAACTTACAAAAGAATAGAAATTACAGCCGTCACAATGGGAGAAAACAGTAAATAACTCGCAGCTCCCCGTTTCTGGAACCCTAGGGGTTCTATTTATAGACTCTCGCATCACCCGATCGGTTGACAAGTCAACCGATCGGTTGATCAGTTACAAAATAATAACAGAAAACGGCGAGCTTTCACCCGGTCATATGAACCGGTCGGGTGAGTTCTTGAGTGACCGGTTGGATCTTGGCGCCATCGGGTGAAGCGATCGGTTTGGTGCCCGTGTCTTCAGCTCCTCATCATCAGCTACAGATGAACCGATCGGGTGAGAGTCACCCGATCGGTTGGAATTTTGCTCGAAAAGACAGAGAACAAGCCCCCGCTGAACCAGTCTGTGAACCGGTCGGGCGACTTCCACATGAGCTCCGGTAGAGACCGGGTGGTGCACGCGTACATCACCCGATCGGTTGGAGATGGCCAACCGACCGGGTGAGGGGCTGAAAGATGTATTATTTGACGTTTGACCCCCTGGATCACGCGTGACTCCTCCCGTTGCTCCGGGGACTTGAGATATCGTCGCTAAACGTCCCCTACACGGTCAATCTCCTGCAAACATGGATAAACAAAGAAAAGTGAAAGAAAATGAGAAAATACGAGAAAACTAATAAAAGACGGCGAAAAAACACGGAGAAACACAAAAGAAAACGTGCGTGAATATATGAAATATAAACGCACGTCAAAATTCCCCAAGATGAACTCTTCCTCGTCCTCGAGAAAGACGAGTGAGAGTAGGAGCTCGGAGGGAGAAAATAGAGAGGAAGAAAGAAAAAGAAAACTCTAAATCCTAGATCGTCCGTCAGAGCCAACAAAAATCAAAAACGACACACCAAGCAAGCAAACGTCAAATCACACCACCAAACCTAGGAAAACGAGTCCAAATAAGTTTCGTGGGCCCACGCGGTGAAGCGCGAGTGAGTGCGGTCGTGTGCTAGCAAATGGTGTCGCTTTCTACAATGTGCCATGAGCTCATATACGCAAATCCAGGAAATGACCCAAATACCGATTCGAATTTGAAATGGCGGTGAATATTAGTTCAAGCATGCATGAGAAGAGTATAAGAAGTGAAACGTATCATGCGTCGGGGACTCCACAACTAGGGTTAAGGAAATCACGCCACTATAGCCTTGATACTAGCTAAAAAGTTCCTAAGCCAAGTGTTTTCGATAACGATGGGGGTTGAGATGATGTGGAGTAGAACACTCGGTGCAAATTCTCGCCTTCCCTTTATTCTCGGTAAGTAGGAAAAAATATTCACACGGGAATTTTTTTGGGTTTTGGGCATTTGTATTTTTTTGGCTTTTCGGCTATACAAAATTTTTCTTTTCTTCTCTTTTTGGGTTTTTCTTTTCCCCCTTTTCTTTTTTTTCTTTTTTTTGGATTTTTTGGGTTTTTGGCTATACACATGTGCACTCTCCCAAATGGGAGAACGGTACACGACGAGGGGATTTGCACCAAGTAAAACAAAAAAGAAGTCGAAATCTAAACACTCAGGCAAAGGAAACTATTCTCGCTAAATAAAGCATAGGCTAAATGGGTTATCCTAGTCCTTAATTGTGGAATCCCGACGCATGTGAATTGAAATATACGATATAAATATAGCATGCATATAGTAGAAACAAATACCGCATATTCAAATCGAAGCATGATAATCTAGGGATCATTCCTGGACAGGTATATAAAATAAAATCACAAAGTAGAAGCACACCAAATAGATAGGCACGACGCACAACTCACAAAAAAGCTAAGCGGACCCACGATGCGTGAAATGCAAGAGGGCTCGAAATCCTAGGGTTAGTGAATGTGATTATCGAAGCCATGCTAGGTTTGTGTGACTTTGTGGCGATTCATCATAGGATTCATCTCTAAGAGAAAGAGCTAAAAAGAAGAGAAGGGAGAAAAAACAAAAAAAAACATGACGAAAACGACACAAAAACCGAAAAAGAAGGACTCAAACGACGCACACAGTGCGACTCCCCCAAGCTGAAGTTTGCATTGCCCTTAATGCAATATGAGTGAGAACGGGAGGGCAATGAAGATGGGGGGAATACACACTGACACAGAAAGAAATGAAAATGAGGAAAACACATAGATGAAACTGAAAATAAAGAAAGATCAAAATCGAAATCAAACGACACGAAAATAAAAATAAAACCACACGACACGACACTCAAAAAGTGAAAAACAAGCACACACACAAAAATGAGAAAAACAACAAAACACGACAGCACACCAAAATAGACGTCCCCCAAGCTAGACCTGACAGTGCTAGCGAAATGATATGATCAATGAAATGCAGAGATATGCAAGGGGGAGTCAAAAACAAACAAGGAGAAATCAGAAAGCATGAGAAGGTGAGTCCTCGTCCTCCTCGGAAGAGGGTGTGGATGGGTGGTCGGGGGAGGCTGGGGGTGTGCGGAGAAGTGGGGAACGAGGCGGAGGAATAGGGGCAGCGGTGGTGTGAACAATGGGAGGAGTGTCGGTGGTGGTGGGTGGTGGTGGTAGGAAGGCGATCAAGGCGGTGGTGAGAGGAATAGAAATGGAGGAAGAAGATGCGGTGGTGACGGTAGTGGGAGGTGGTGGAAGAGATCTGGAGCGTACCGGTAATTTCCTCCGACGCACGTATGCAGTGATGGAGGAGGAGGGAAGAGGTAGCGTGGGTGCGATGGAAGTGGTCGGGAGGGGTGAAGTGGATACCGTGACGGGAATAGATGAGGGAGGAGAAGAATGTGGTGAGGGAGGTGATGGATGTGTGGATGTGTGGGAGGGTGGAGGAGAAGATCGCCGAGGTGGTGAAGGTGGAGGTGGTCTGTGGATATGAGTGAGAAGGCGAAGAATGGCGGCCACGTTCCTCTCAAGTGCGAGGAAACGTGGGTGAGTAAGAAAAGAGGACGGTGATGGGTCCGAGGAGGCAGAGGACATGGCGAGCTCACGAAGGGCAGCGACCTCCCTCTCAAGACCCAGACGGGCAGAGACCTGACGGCGACAAAAAGATGTGGACTGACGTGAGGCAGAAGTGGTGCCGGCAGGTAAGGTCGAAGTGGTGCCGGTGGCAGTGGTCATGCCGGCACAGGAGACAATGCCAGAAATGGCCGCAAAGAGGTGCTCAGACGTGATCGGTCCCGGAGCAGAAACAGGACGACTCGGGCCAGCCCCTAAATCTCCCCCAGACGCAGGGATATCCTGCTCGCCTAAGTGGGCGACAGGGGACGGTGGTCTGCGTGCGTCCGCGGGAAGGAAAGGAAGATTCAACCCCGCTAAGAAGTTGGGATCAGGTGGGAAGGTCCAATCTCCCACAAGAGCAATGGTCATGAGAGCGGGGTTGGGGAGAATGGTGTAAGGGGCTGGGGGTGGCCATAATTGAAGATGAAGCAGCCATCGGAGTGGGGTCTAATCATGTGAATGTGCCGCATGACATCGATATCTAGCTGTGAGGGTTATGCGGCAGCAGGAAGATTATTGGGGATGGGAATATTAAATTGGTGGTAAGAGCAGATGATAGTTATGATTCCCCCACAACAAAACTTCCCCTTACCAGCCCGGCTGTTCTCGAGTAGCTTGTAAACAAGCCAATCGCCGCCATGGATGGGGACGGTAGGGGCCCTGAAGCTAATTCCATCATCGTCCCGGACAAAAGGGAAAGTCATGGCCCAGAGGATAAAAAGGTCAGGGATAGTCACGGTCCCGGACTCGTCCCTGGGAAAAAAATACAGATGATATGATCCTGTGGGCCAAACGAAACACAGGATGAATGATGGAGGAGGCCTTGGCCCTTCCTCGGGGATAGTCATGGAACATTGTGAGGCGGAACCAGAATTGATCGACATCAAACTCGGGCGTGTACCCGTAGTGTCGGATGGAATCATCCCCAAGATTGGGGAAACCAAATATATCGTTAATCGTGTTCAGATTTGTGGTGACACTCCTATTACGCACCCTGAATTTAATGATCGACCCGGACTCCCAAACAAGTGTAGAGAGAAATTCGAGGGTGAGTGCCGGGTAGGATACGTCAGATGCATTAAGAAAGGCCAACCATCCTAAGTTAGCGAAAAGAGATTCGACCTCGGTGTAGACACCGAGATCGACAAGTGTTTATGTGTGCGGGAACTTAGTAGATAGATGCCCCCGAGCATCGAGCCTACGGTAAAAATCCTTGTGCTCCTGGTTCCTAAAGATATACCCATGCAGGCCCAACATTGGGTCCACAGGGGGAATAACAGGCGGGGGAGGGCCAAGTGTAAGTGCTCGTGTACGAGAAGGGGGACGTGTTTGTTTTCGTCTCTTTCGAGACGGTTCCTCCTCCCGCATAATTCCCTTACCCTTGTTCTTATCCTTAGCCATGCGTGAGTGTGCGTGTATGAATGAGTGCAAAAAGCAATGGATGCACACTAACACAAGCAAAACGAGCAAGCACAATTTATAGGGCAAATATAGAAATATGAGCTTAGGAGCGAGTGTACCCAAGAGAAATGGCGAAGCTTGCTCGTAGATGTCCCCACACTGTGCAACGAGAGTAGCGTGGAGCCGCGGTGATCTCTTTCGGTAAGAATTTTCGAATGGGTGTGGTTTGGGGGGAAATTAGGTCAGAAATTTGAAATGGAAGGAGAGAGAGAGTGAAGATGATGGAATGGTTGATGGAGGAGGGGGAGAGAAGGAGTATTGGAGGAGTGGAGGACGTGGGGGAGTGAGAATCGGCCGTTGGGGAGGAGAGGCAGGCGAAACGACGGCGATTTTGGCGATCGGGCGAGGGTGAAAACGAGCGGGTGGTCGGGGGTTTATATAGGGTTTTAAGTCAAACCGATCGGGTGACTTGTCACCCGATCGGTTGACGGTTAGTTCGAAATTTCTTGCCGAAGAATTGCTACAGGCGAACCGGTCGGTTGACTTGTCAACCGATCGGTTGTCCGCTCCACTCATTTTCCTGAGAGTTGAGGGCTGCTCACCCGGTCGCGTCAACCGATCGCGCTAGAACTCAACCGATCGGTTGATATTCCCCAAAAATTTCCCGAGAGTTCTCCCTAGCTCACCCGGTCTGTCACCCGGTCTCCTCATTCTTCAACCGATCGGTTCATTTGGGGACAGATTTCGGCTTGTATCTGATACATCCCAACCGATCGATTGATGACCCAACCGATCGGTTGATGACCCAACCGATCGGTTGATGACCCAACCGATCGGTTGATGACCCAACCGATCGGTTGGGGCTTTGTTTCCTGCAAAAACCAACAGATTGTCTAAGTCCCTGAACGGATGTTCTCGCGGCTGATTTTATTTATAAAAACAGATAAAATAAAGTTAAAAATAACACTAAAAAGTGGGGAAAAAGTTTAGAACATGGGTTGCCTCCCATGAAGCGCACTTGTTTAACGTCGTTTAGCTCGACGCCTCTAGCGGTGGTCAATTAGGATCCGGAGGGTTAGAGGAAGAGTTGTCGCTTGTTGGGGATCCAACCGGAGAGAATTCTTGTTCTCCAACTGCATAGTGTTTCAGACGCTGCCCGTTCACTTTAAACGGCTCATCCCTTCCCATTATCTCGATAGCCCCATGCGGGAAAACCTTGGTGACGCGGAACGGTCCCGACCATCTCGATTTGAGTTTTCCAGGAAAGAGCTTCAGCTTCGAGTTGAATAGGAGAACTAAGTCCCCTTCTTTGAATTCCCTCTTCAAGATTCATTTATCGTGCCACCGTTTGAGCTTCTCCTTGTAGATCTTGGCGTTCTCATAGGCGTTGAGCCGGATTTCGTCGAGCTCGTTGAGTTGTAACTGCCGGTGCACTCCTACCTTCTTGGTGTCGAAGTTCAGATTCTTAACCGCCCAATATGCCTTATGCTCCAATTCCACAGGAAGATGGCTAGCTTTCCCATAGACAAGCCGGTAGGGAGTTGTGCCGATAGGAGTTTTAAATGCCGTCCTGTAGGCCCAAAGCGCGTCAGGAAGCTTCGATGACCAGTCCTTTCTAGATTTGGACACCGTCTTTTCTAGTATGCTTTTAATCTCCCGGTTAGAGACTTCCGCCTGACCGCTGGTCTGCGGGTGGTAGGCACGCCCCACCCAGTGTTGTACCCCGTATTTTTTCAAGAGGGCCTCGAATTTCTTCTCTATAAAGTGGCTCCCTCCGTCACTGATCAAGACACGAGGTACACCGAACCGCGGGAAGATGTTGCTTTTAAAGAACTTGGCCACCACTCTGGAATCGTTGGTTGGACTGGCCACCGCTTCAACCCATTTCGACACGTCTACGGCCACCAAGATATACTGGTTCCCCGAGGAGGAAGGGAACGGTCCCATGAAGTCCACTCCTCATACATCGAAGATTTCTATCTCCAGGATGTAGTGTTGAGGCATCTCATTCCTTTTGGAGATATTCCTAGCTCTTTGGCATTTATCGCAGGCTTGGACATAAACATGTGTGTCCCTGAAGAGTGTGGGCCAGTAGAATCCGCTTTGGAGAATTTTTGCGGTGGTCTTGTAGGTGCTCGCATGCCCCCCACATTGCTGCCCATGGCAGTGGGAAATGATAGAGGTCGCCTCAGTTTCAGGGATGCATCTTCGTATCACCCCATCATTGCAGGTTTTGTATAGGTGGGGGTCATCCCAATAAAATTTGCGGACCTCATAGAAAAATTTCTTCTTCTTCTGGAAACTCACGTTGTGGGGGACGATGGCACAAGCCAGATAATTTGCGATGTCGACATACCAGGGGGTCCAGGAGGAAGAGACAAAGAAGAGATGCTCGTCAGGGAGTGAATCATCGATCGGTGTAGCATTTAAATCGAGAGTGGGCATCCTGGACAGGTGATCGGCAACAACATTCTCCGCCCCCTTCTAGTCTCTAATTTCCAGGTCGAATTCCTGGAGGAGGAGAATCCATCTAATGAGTCATGGCTTAGCTTCTTTCTTGTTCAATAGGTATTTAAGAGCCGCGTGATCCGTGTGCACGATCACCTTGGTGCCAACGAGATATTGTCGGAACTTATCCATGGCGTAGATCACCGCGAGTAATTCCTTTTCCGTGGTAGTATAATTTCTTTGGGAGGCATCGAGGGTTTTGCTCGTATAATATATAACATGAAGATTTTTATCCTTCCTCTGCCCCAAGACGACGCCAACCGCATAATCACTAGCGTCACACATCAGCTCAAAGGGTAGTTTCCAGTTTGGTGGCTGTATTATGGGCGCGGAAATCAAAGCTTGCTTCAAAGTGCGGAAGGCCTCCATACACTCCTCGCTGAAGACGAAAGATACGTCCTTCACGAGGAGTTGGGTCAGAGGCCTGGAAATCTTCGAGAAGTCTTTTATGAAGCGGCGATAGAATCCCGCGTGCCCTAAGAAACCACGGACTCCTCGAAGATTGTGCGGTGGTGGAAGCTTTTCAATCACTTCAACCTTAGCCTTATCAACCTCGATTCCCCTCGAAGAGATGATGTGTCCCAGCACAACTCCCTCTTGGACCATGAAGTGGCACTTCTCCCAGTTTAGGACTAGTCCCTTTTCCTGACACCTCTCCAGGACCTTAGTCAGATTACTGAGGCACGAGTCAAATTTGGTTCCATAGACGGAGAAGTCGTCCATGAAAACCTCCATGATGTCTTGGGAGTAGTCGGAGAAGATAGCGGACATGAGTCTTTGGAATGTAACAGGGGCGTTACAAAGTCTGAACGGCATTCTTCGATAGGCATACGTCCCGAATGGGCAAGTGAAAGTCGTCTTCTCCTGGTCATCGTTATGAATAGGGATCTGAAGAAATCCTGAATACCCGTCCATGAAACAGAAATAATTATGCTTCGCCAGTCTCTCGAGCATCTGGTCAATAAAGGGGAGAGTGTAATGATCCTTCCTCGTAGCTTTGTTCAGCTTTCTATAGTCAATGCACATCCTGTACGCCGTGACGGTCCTCGTTGGTATCAGCTCGTTCTTCTCATTGCGAACCACCGTCATTCCTCCTTTCTTGGGTACGACGTGCACCGGACTAACCCAGCGACTATCGGAGATAGGGTATATAATACCGGCATGTAGAAGCCTAACAATCTCCTTCTTTACAACCTCCATCATTATGGGATTCAACCTCCGATGTGGCTCAATCGAGGAGGCTTGCTCATCTTCAAGCAGAATCCTGTGTGAGCAGAGGCCTAAGCTAACCCCTTTTAAATCCTCAATTGCATATCTGAAAACTCCCTTAAATCTTTTTAGAACACCAATAAGTTTGGTCATTTGGTCTTCGGGCAGTGAAGAGTTGACTATGACCGGAAGGGTCGAGCCAGCTCCCAAATATTCATATTTAAGCCCCGGCGGTAATTCTTTCATCTCAACTTCTTGAGGCCCTGACGCATACTTCTCAAGCTGAGCATCCTCAAGGGAAAGGAGTTCTTCGTGGATTTCTCGGAAACCAGCATCCGGAATCTCACCCTCGGCTGTGGCTCCGCATGGCAAAGTTTCACAAGGTATTGTGGGAACGATCGAGGGAGGCACCGGGTCTCTTCCAAACTCATAATAATTGTCCGAGAAGCAGGCTTGTAGGTGAAAACAGGTTTCAATCATCGATGATTCCCCACAACAGTTTCTAGCTTCCTCATTGTCCAAAGACCGGGGACGCTCAATAGAAGTCTGCAAGGGATAGATTGATTCCTGTCCAGCGTAGCCTACAAACCCGGTCGGATGGCTCCCCTGACAAAACTCCGCGGATAACTCTTCTTCACTACATTCGGGATCATGGTTTTCGAGATACGCCACTTCACCGTGAGGAAAGGGAGTTGCCATGGCAAGGTGCTCCTGCGCATCTCGATATCTCTGGCCTTCCACGGCGGCAGACAGGAGGGATAGTATATTCGAAGTATTCAGTGATTCTGCTAAGCTCTGCGCCAAACAGCGGATATGGTGAGAGTGATCCCAGATGTCTCCTGAAACTGCATGGAACATCCTCGCCGTGGGGCCAGGATCTTATACGAAAGGAGAGAGAGAGAACTGCACAAGTGGCAAACACGTCAAAAGCACAGGTTGCATAAACAGGAACCACAAGTTGCGATGGAAGCATGGCGATTCAGTCAATTAGCACTATACAATTACTATCCACAGTATGTCCAAGTGAAATCTAAAAGTGTAAAATGCGAAAATTATCGCGAGGTAGGGATGAGAGCTAGACACGAGGGCTATCCTAAAATAACAAACACGTTGCTTCCCCGGCAACGGCGCCATAAACTTGACGTGTGCCCCGGCTTGCTATCCGTAAATGGCCGGGGGACCCACGTGGGGGTTTAGAAATTTGTAACCGCAAACGCACGGTGTTGTAGTGTGGCTTGGGGGTCGAACACAGGGAGGCAAGGTTGTGCTTGAGTCAAGTAGGACCAAAATCACCCCGGGGGCGAGCTAGCCCGAATCGGTAGATGGTTGTCACTGAAGGAAATAAAGGGTATGAACAACAATAAAATAAACCCGGGACTTTGGTTTCCGCTCCAACGAGAGACTCTCGCCGATACGGCCTACGGGTATGGATCGCGATCGGAATTAGGGTCTAATGGTGAGACGTTGCCTCTGGAAGTGGTACCGGCATCCCATGGGCCCGATATTCCGGTCGGTGCCCAGGATGATACACCGGACTTCCTGGATTCGATCAGTGGGCACTCCCGTGTCCATTAACACTGATCGATTTCAGGAGCACTAAGCTCGCAACGATAACTCCCAACGTCTCATCCTGCCGCTCCCGCGTGCTAGGATTCGACGTCTACGCTATGGGCGTGAGCTATGGCTAGGGAGTCAACCGCCAAGTTTATTCCCCCTTGGCCCAACGGTCAAAGGCGGTCTTTTTCCCGCCGATGACAATGAAACACCCCACGTAACCGTTAGATTCCTAATCCCTATCGATTTCCTAACCCTATGGACGCATCGGGAAGAGCCCCCGAAGGGGTTTCCACCAAAATCCCAGATTTGGGAACTACTCACAAAAATTCATTGAAAAGCGATCTAAATAAAAATTAACCGTTGGAATCATAATCGGACGATTGGAATGCGGAAGTAATAGAGTAATTAAGACAATACTAAAATTTGAGGAAGATCCGAAAACTTACAAAAGAACAGAAATTACAGCCGTCACAATGGGAGAAAATAGTAAAAAACTCGCAGCTCCCCGTTTCTGGAACCCTAGGGGTTCTATTTATAGACTCTCGCATCACCCGATCGGTTGACAAGTCAACCGATCGGTTGATCCGCTACAAAATAATAACAGAAAACGGCGAGCTTTCACCCGGTCATATGAACCGGTTGGGTGAGTTCTTGAGTGACCGGTTGGATCTTGGCGCCATCGGGTGAAGCGATCGGTTTGGTGCCCGTGTCTTCAGCTCCTCATCATCAGCTACAGATGAACCAGTCGGGTGAGAATCACCCGATCGGTTGGAATTTTGCTCGAAAAGACAGAGAACAGGCCCCCGCTGAACCGGTCTGTGAACCGGTCGGGCGAATTCCACATGAGCTCCGGCAGAGACCAGATGGTGCACGCGTGCATCACCCGATCGGTTGGAGATGGCCAACGGACCGGGTGAGTGGCTGAAAGATGTATTCTTTGACGTTTGACCCCCTGGATCACGCGTGACTCCTCCCGTTGCTCTGGGGACTTGAGATATCGTCGTTAAACGTCCCCGACACGGTCAATCTCCTGCAAACATGGATAAACAAAGAAAAGTGAAAGAAAACGAGAAAATACGAGAAAACGAATAAAAGACGACGAAAAAACACGGAGAAACACAAAAGAAAACGTGCGTGAATATATTAAATATAAACGCACGTCAGCGGCATGCTGTTAGCGAACTTCGTAGGGAGCTGGGAGAGAGAGGGAAGCAGGCAGGGCGGTGCTTGGGCCTGCGGCGTGGGTTCTTCATCGTCGGAGGAGCTCTGGGCGACGTCGATCGGTGGTGCTGCTCGGGGATGGGCGAAGCTTCTCAGAGGTGACGGAGAGCGGAGGCTCTCAGGGTGTTGCAGCCTTGCTGCGGTGGCAGAGCGGTGGATGCCTCGTCGTCGTTTGGAGGCGTGGGAAGCTCCGGTGAACATCGGAACGAGGGTGGCGACGTAAGCTGAGGTAAGCAGGGGAAGCGAAGGCGGGCTCACGGCGATGAATTTCTCGGATGTTGAGGGGCTCGTCGGAGCGATGTTCTCGAAGGGCGGAGAAGGCTGGGTTTGCAGGGAGCTCGACTGCGGAGGTGTGGGGTTTCACCGGAGGTTGATGGTGGCCGCGGCTAGGCGAGGAGGGAAGCGACGACGGCAAAGTCGGAGCAGCAGCGGAGTGGTGCTTCGGACAGTGGCTTGGAGCAGCGAAGGTCGCCGGAGCTCGGAGATGGGCGAGCGTACGATGACGACGTCGAGCTTGCTGTGGAGAGTTGGGTGCTTCGTCGTCGTCAGAGGGCATCTACCATGAAACGGAGGGTCTCAGGGCGAGGGCAGCGCCGTCGGAGCGACAAGCTCGAGGGGCAGCAGGGTCGGAGCATGGCGGACATTTGGGAGGAGCGCGGGCATGGGTTTCCGTGGCTCAGAGGTAGGGGAGAGAACGAGAAAGATGGGGAGAGAGCGAGCGAAAGAGAGACACTGTGAGAGAGGGAGAAGGGGAGGGGGTTTACACAAGGATAGTAAGAGATCGAGATGGGTTTTTAGCTGTGAAGAAGAGAGATTAGCGAGGGAGGGAGATTAAATACAGGTTAGTAATTAATTTAATAATAAGTTAATTAAAACTTAGTCAACTAATTAATAGGTTAGGTTTGGAATTTGACTAAGTGTAGAATTTAAGTAACCGATGAAACACATGGGCTACGTAGGGGATGGGTTAGGTGGGGATAGGTTACGTAAGTGATTAGATAATTCGGGGGTAATTAGAATAGTTTGAAAGGTAATTAAAACCCCATTAGTAAAAGTAATTAGTATAATACAAAATCGAAATTACGATTTTGCCCTTACTAGTAAATGTGTCCGAAAAATTACGAAAACATACCCACAGGATCGTATCGTTGCGAGGATCGCGAATACGAGATCCAATTCAGGGTTTGAGCTACGGAGATACTAGTTTTAGGCCAAAACGTTTAGGAAGTGGTTTTGTAGGTTCTCTATTGATTTGACTTCAGAAAATTACGAAATTAATGTGGGAAGCCCTAAATGATCATAGAATGATACTGTAAAAGTTTGAAATCGTTTTGATGATGTTTGAATAGAAAATAAATTCATTAAGCCAAAACGGTAATAACTAAAAATTAATTTTTATCAGAATTGTTTTGAGTATTTGATGAAACTCGAACTTACTAAAATACTTCATAACTAGTCTGATATCTCAAAATATTTTTATAAGAAATCTTTGAAATCGTAAAACTCCTGACGAACCATCACAAAATAGTTTTTTAAAAAATTTGAAAATACGTGAATAGTTGTATTGAAAAATATGGACCGTTACATTCTACCCTCCTTAAAATAATTCCGTCCTCGGAATTTAAAATAATTGATGGTATGGAGAAGCTTTTAAAAATAATTGATGTTATGAAGAAGCTCAAGCAAATAAATGATAGAAAAGATAGTAATCTATAGCATCAAGAAAACAAGAGATGTTATGTATGAATACATACTATTGACATCACTATAGCTTCCGTAACTAGTTAAAATAGAAGAAGGAAGATGAGTTCAAGAAAAGATGACGAAGTAGCGGCATTAGCTTACACGTCTCGTTTTGATTCGTCTCAAATCCTCCAATACTTCTGAGCATCCTTCGATTCGCTTCCATTGTCGAAATCGAACTTCTGGTGATCGAAAATTGAATGCTACCCTCCTTAAAATAGGCGTAGCTAGAGTTCAAGCGTACTAAAAATAGAAAGATTCTAAGAAGGTCAATCTAAAGGTGATCTAGCTAAAGGATGGGTGATAGTGATGAAGATCAGTGGCGTTACATACTCATGATTCATGTCCTTGCGGTCCAGCGGAACACGGCCAGGGAAGTGACTAAGCCAGGATCACTTACCCCAAGTCTAGCAAGGGAGATCGAACAAACTTAGCCAAGCACATTGACCGGATCATAGTCCATTGAAGGAAGCTTATCATTTATATGCGTGCCATCATCAATTGAAGGAAGGGTGATGATGATGAAGTGGGTAGATAGTTCAACCTATGGAAAATCACTATAACTGCTAGCAAAAGAGGTTACTAGGGAGAGTATAACCAAGAATTGAGCACGAGTTCCTAAGAAAGGGTTAAGAGTTCAAAGGAAGTGATGAGGATCAAGGAAAACCTAATGAAGATGGTAATAAGGATGCTTTACCCGTATATCCAATACAGGTGAACACTCGAGACATCCCGTACTCAAGAGTTCAATTTGAGTATTTTATATTGTACATCCTGATCTTGCTATATTGTTCACGAGGTAGTTAGTGCGGACCTGCATGGGCCACCAAAACTGTAACGACCCGCTCTCGGGGGGGCGTTACTTATTTGATATTTGCGCAGGTCCTGCAGGCTACCAGTGAAAACAAAATAGCCATGATACAGAGATGTACAAAAATACTCAAATAGTGTCCAATTATTACATTCGATACTGTACAAGATGTCCCAAGAAGTATACATGAAAGAATAAAGTACACAACACTGAAAATAGCTCTGGAAGCTGCTGTCTCATGGCCGAATTCTGGCGCTATTAGCTCAAGAGCATCTACCTCCATATGTACGTCGTCTGCGGTGCCACGGAGATGGAACCGTAGGTAAGTCACAATAATTCTAAATATAGAAAAGAAGCAGTGCACATGTATGACAAAAATAACTACGTACAAGCAGATCAGAGTGAAAAGTAAAGTACTGAGTAACAACTGTACACAACTGAAAAGTAAAGGCAAACTGAACTGAAAGGAGAGAACCACTGTACTGTGGTAGTGCAACTGTAAAGCAGGCTACGCAAGTGAAACATACTACCGCTGTAGCTAAAAGTATGACAGGTAAAGTACTGTGACTGCACAGGTGTAGTAGGTAAAGTTTATGTACAGCGTAAAGTAAAGGTGACTGTAGTGCGTAAAGTAAAAGTGACTGTGCAAAAGTAGCTACACTACGTGACTCAAGTCGGAGAGTACAATATGTTACCATCAAGTCCATCTCTTGCCTGGGCGCGACCCAGACGAATGCCAAAAACACAGGCAGCAAGACATGTATTTTGACAAAACCCAGGCAGCAGGACGGGATGCCAAAACTCAGGCGACGGGATGGGAATATCGAACTCCAGTCACTCCCGTACTCTCTCAAACTATGAGTTACCCCAAAACCCCAGTGAAGTGTCAATTGTTCTATGTACATGTTCCTTTCATGATGTTCCACGAGATGTTCCACAATATATTTCACCAGATATTCCACAAGATGTTCCACATGTTACTAGTCAAACCAAGACAACTGGTTGACTTTCTTATTGGAAACCAGGGAGTAGTAACTCATTCCAAAGCAGATTGTGCCAAAGCGAACTGAGGATAAAGACAAGTCCAAAAACGATGATACCGATTCCATGCTTCGAGCATGTAGTAGTGTTGTTTAACATACAATTTACCCAAGTTGATGATTGTGTGCTACAACCACTAAAGTTGAAAGTTGGCAAAGTAATCTGAAGTTGATTACTTTCCTATTAGATTAGGTCTCTAGTTCGGTTCAAGTCAAGTAGTCGTTCTCAGGCTGTAGGTGGTGTTCCTAAGTCCATACAGGGGCACTTATCTAATTTTCTAATTTTAGAATTAGTCGTGACTTACTGATTTTGAGATCAACGTAGCAAGCCGGAACTGGATCTAGGGCTTCTACGGATGTTGGTGCACCTGCAATCACAAGAACACTTGGTTAAAGAACGCTACATTTCCTATTTAAATAATTTGATCATTTTGATTTTTAAAACTGATAAAACGGTGTCAGAAAACATTCTAAATTTTTCTATAGACTAGATATGATGAAAATAAATTTACTGTATGAGAAAATATTTTTCTGAAGCTTACATTAATTTTTATAATTTTTAAAAGCTCAAAAATATTTTAAAAACTATTTTTCAATTAGTAACGTATTTATTCAAACATTTATTCTGGATGCAATCTGCATCAGAATGGTTCAAGTGAGCTGTCAAAATGACCGTATCATAGAGTATTATAGCATATATTTTTCTCATATATTAATATACGTGAAAATATCAAGTTACGGATTTTTGAATGAAAATAACATATTTAACGTTTAGGCTTAAAAATTAATTCTGGAAAAACTATGCGTCGGATTAAGATGAAACTAGCGTCATTGGGTCCAGAACGTCATTTATGATTTTCTGGAGCTAGTCTGGTATTTTTCTGGGGCTTATATCATTTATTACGAATTTAAAACCAATAAACCCATGTTATCTAATTACCAAAATACGCAAATACATGTATATATACGAATATGTTTTAATTAAAACGTATTTAAGTTTACGTTATTCACCTCCCCACATGCAGCGACGATCGAGGGTTCTCCGTGCGGCCTCGTCGGCGGCGACTGCGACCGGGCGGAGGAGGAGCGACGTCTGCAGGCGGGAGGCGGTGGCGTGCTGTTAGCGGACTTTGGAGGGAGCTGGGAGAGAGGGGGAAGAAGGCGGGGCGGTGCTTGGGCCTGCGGTGTGGGCTCTTCGTCGGAGGAGGAGCTCTGGGCGGCGTCGATCGGTGGTGCTGTTCGGGGATGGGCGGAGCTTCTCGGAGGTGCCGGAGAGCGGAGGCTCTTGGGGTGTTGCAGCCTTGCAGTGGTGGCAGAGCATTGGATGCCTCGTCGTCGTTTGGAGGCGTGGGGAGCTCCGGTGGATGTCGGAACGAGGGTGGCGACGTAAGCTGAGGTAAGCAGGGGAAGCGAAGGCGTGCTCACTGTGATGAATTGCTCGGACGTTGAGGGGCTCGTCGGAGCGATGTTCTTGAAGGGCGGAGGAGGCTGGGTTTGCAGGGAGCTCGACTGCGGAGGTGTGGGGTTTCACAGGAGCTCGATGGTGGCAGTGGCTAGGCGAGGAGGGAAGCGACGACGGCAAACGTCGGAGCAGCATCGGAGTGGTGCTTCGGACGGTGGCTTGGAGCAGCGAAGGTCACCGGAGCTCGGAGATGGATGAGCGTACGATGACGACATCGAGCTTGCCATGGAGAGTTTGGTGCTTCGTCGTCGTCGGAGGGCATCTGCCGTGAAGTAGACGGTCTCAGGGCGAGGGCAGCACCGTCAGAGCGACAAGCTCAAGGGGCAGCGGGGTCGAAGCATGGCGGAGATGTGGGAGGAGCATGGGCATGGGTTTGCCGTGGCTCAGAGGTAAGGGGAGAGAACGAGAAAGAGGGGGAGAGAGCTAGAGAAAGAGAGACACTGTGAGAGAGGGAGAAGGGGGTTTACACAAGGATAGTGAGAGATCGAGATGGGTTTTTAGCTGTGAGGAAGAGAGATTAGCGAGGGAGGCTGATTAAATACAGGTTAGTAATTAATTTAATAATAAGTTAATTAAAACTTAGTCAACTAATTAATATGTTAGGTTTGGAATTTGACTAAGTGTAGAATTTAAGTAACCCATGAAACACATGGGCTACGTAGGGGATGGGTTAGGTAGCGATAGGTTACGTAAGTGATTAGATAATTCGGGGGTAATTAGAATAGTTAGAAAGGTAATTAAAACCCCATTAGTAAAAGTAATTAGTATAATACAAAATCGAAATTACGATTTTGCCCTTTCTAGTAAATATGTCTGAAAAATTACGAAAACATACCCACAGGATCGTATCGTCGCGAGGATCGCGAATACGAGATCCAATTCAGGGTTTGAGCTACGGAGATACTAGTTTTAGGCCAAAATGATTAGGAAGTGGGTTTACAGGTTCTCTATTGATTTGACTTCAGAAAATTACGAAATTAATGTGGAAAGCCCTAAATGATCATAGAATGATACTGTAAAAGTTTGTAATCGTTTTGATGATGTTTGAATAGAAAATAAATTCATTAAGCCAAAACGGTAATAACTGAAAATGAATTTGTATCAGAATTGTTTTGAGTATTTGATGAAACTCGAACTTACTGAAATACTTCATGACTAGTCTGATATCTCAAAATATTTTTATAAGAAATCTTTGAAATCATAAAACTCCTTACGAACCATCACAAAATAGTTTTTTAAAAAATTTGAAAATACGTGAATAGTTGTATTGAAAAATATGGACCGTTACAATGACGTCGGCTCGTAGACACCGAAAAGAACTCCGATTCCCATGAGGCGATGAACACCAACACATGAGCTTTTCATCTTCGAGATCGAAAAGGAAAGGAGGAGGTGTTTGTGTGTCTTAAACGAGGTATAGTGTAAAGATGAAGGGTTTGGAGGAGGAGATTGAGTGTAAAGAGGAGATGGCTGTTCCCCATGCATGCTTGATTATAAATGGACGATAGCCCTTCGATTCGTTTATTACCGTCATTATAGTTTCCAACATCAACCATTTATCTTTACATGAAAAAAATACTGGTTGAATTCTCTCGTCCATTTCTATCTCAAGCATCACGCACGAACAGAAGAAGACCATCTCATCTTTACACTCCATATCCATCTCCATCTCGTCATTTCTACCTCATGCATCATGATCGAACATAAGAAGACCTTATTGTTTCCAGACGGAGGTTGTGTGGGCAAATAAAGAAGATGATGATAAAAGAAAGTAGAGGAAGTTGTGAGAAGATGAGGGCTCCTTGTCCGCCATTTATAGGGGAATTGGGCCAATCAAAATGAAGAGTATAATATGTCCGTGATCCTACAATAATGCAATGGATCTCGAGAATCAACATTTATTTACTCAACGTAAAAACCGCGTAATACCATCGCGAAAATCACGTAATCCCAATTATTTTAGCCTGTGGATCAAAATAGGTTAATTACTCTCCGCGCAAAACAAGGCAACTCAACGGTTTTTCTCCTTGATCAACATTGATGCTAATAGAAAAATTACTCCCAACAATACTACTCTCCACTAAGCTTTTTTTAATACATTTTATTCGACGCGCACACCGTGCTAAAGAATACAGAAGCGAGTAACTATCATAATTGCTCACCGCGCAAAATGCATGGAAAACGGGACTTGCTCAATGCGCATAACGCACAACGCTTGGTTGCGAATTGTATTGGTTGATGAGGATGAGACTGCCGCAGAGTTTTACTGTGTGGATACATCGAAGACCATGTCATGCTACAGAGGGGTTCTAGTGAATATACAAAAGACTGATCGTGAATCTACAGCAGATTGATACCAGACATATGAATTTTCCAAGAATGTTTGACCATTGGGAAGCAAGATGGAAAAATTTATAGCCGCTTACATAATTGCTCAACGCTCTTAATAAAGAAATTTATGGCAGCTGTGCGCGGTGAGCAAATTTTTAATGATTAACATAATTACTCAAAGTGCACAACAAGCAAAGCCATGTGTTCGCTTTGAGCATATAAGGTATTTTATGAACAATTGTTAAATGTGCACAACTAGTACAATTATGCACGTTGTGCCCGTTAAGCTAAAGTAGCGTCGATAACAAATTTGCTCAACGCGCATACGGGAATAAATTTGCATGTTTTTCGCATTGAGCATATTTGTTAGATGCTATAATTTTAATTCCAATGCGCACCACATGCAAACTTTTAGATTATCTCTGATAAATATTCAATCTGAAGACATTTTAGATTAAATCGGCTACATATTCACTCAAATTCAGAAACTGCAGGCAAACTTATAGATCAACTCTGATACATATTCAAACTGATGACATTTTCAAAATGACCCACCCATTCAAATATATTGATGCACATACTAATACAAATCCAAACTGATACATTTGCCTACGCTCTTACAAACAGATACATATGATTGTCTTCGTAGGTGTTTGCAATGAAGGGGCTCTTTACGGGATAAATTGTCAGCGTGATCTGTGTGCTTCACCCTACAATGACACCTGCAATGACGACACTCCTATCCTACATACGGTTGCAGAAAGTCGACAACAACGTTAATAAATGCAACGAAGATGGTCTCCTCGTGTGACCATCTTCGTTGCGTTTATTAACGTCGTTGCCCACTTTCTGCTACCGTAGGTAGGATAGGAGTGTCATCATTGCAGGCGTCGTTGTAACCGGCTGTCAAGTATGTATCATACTTGACACAATGTGCTGGTGATGTCCCCCTAACCCTGCGCCCTGGGCGGCTGCCCTGGGTGCCCTGTGTCAGGGATGGGCATGGTGGAAGGCGAAATCCTCACATCTGGAAGCCTTTTATCGGGCATGCTTGATTATAAATGGACGATAGCCCTTTGTAGTGCGTTTATTATCGGCATTGCGTAAGTTTCCAACATCAACCATTTACCTTTTCGTGAAAAGACTACTGGATGAATGCTATCGTCCATATCTATATCAAGCAAGCAAGAATAGCAAAAGAACTTATTGTTTCCATACGGAGGTTGTGTGGGCAAATAAAGAAGATGATGATAGAAGAAAGTAGAGGAAGTTGTGAGAAGATAAGGGCTCGTTGTCTGCCATTTATAGGGGAATTGGACCAATCAAAACGAAGAGTATAATAAGTCTGTGATCCTACAGTAATGCAATGGATCTCGGGAATCAACATTTATTTACTCAACGCGCAAACCGCCCAAGTTTAATCCACGTCGATTATAACTTTACATGTTGTTGTGTGCGTGGTGTAATTTAACCACTGCAACTAATTTTATCCGACGCTCCCAACAGGGTATAATTTTAACAGTTATGCGCGTGTATGAATATTACTTCAAAACAAGGCTATTAACCCCTGCTCACAGCGGTGTGTGCACTCTGGGTAATAATACCACCAACTCACCTTTTTTATACCCCGCACAACGCGTTATTATTTAGCCCATTGTGCGCGGTGAGTAAATTTTTCTCACAGCCTGCGTCCACTAGAGTCCTCGTAATTCTACACAGGAGCGAGTCACTATCAGAATTGCTCACCGTGCAAAACCGATGTAAAACGGGAATTGCTCAACGCGCACAACGCACAACGCACAACGCATGGAATCGAATTGTTTTCTCCCAGCCTGCGTCCACTAGAGTCCTCGTAATTCTACACAGGAGTGAGTCACTATCAGAATTGCTCACCGTGCAAAACCGATGTAAAACGGGAATTGCTCAACGCGCACAACCCACAATGCATGGAATCGAATTGTTTTGTTTGATGAGGATGATAATGCATTAGAGTTACTATGTGGCTACATCGAAGAGCCCGTCATGCTACAGCTGAGTTCTCGTGAATATACAAGAGATTGCACGGGAATCTACAGCAGATTGATACCATACAGATGATTTTCGTAAGAATGTTTGACCTCTGGGAAGCGCGTTGGAAAATTTATTGCCATGATCAAAATTGCTCAACGCGCAGAACCAACATAATTGCTCAAAGGGAGAAAACGGCGATATATTTGGACCTTTAGTCTACCTAAGAGACCCCTCGAGTCTACAGAGCCAACTTTTAGATTAAGTCTGATACTTATTCAATCTGAAAACATTGTAGATTAAACCAGATACTTATTCAATCTGATTCAGAAACTACATGCAAACTTTTAGATTAAATCTGATACTTATTCAATCTGAAGAAATATTCAATTGAATTCAGAAACTGCTTGCAAAATTTTAGATTAAATCTCATATATATTCAAATTGATGACATTTTCAAAATGACCCAGTCATTCAAATATATTGATGTACATACTGATACAGATCCAAACTGATACATTAGCCTATGCTCTTACAAACAAATACATATGATTGTCTTCGTAGATGTTTGCAATGAAGGGGCTCTTTACGGGATAAATTGTCGGCATGATCTGCGTGCTTCCCCCTTCAACTTCCATGAGTTCATCAGGCGACCATCTTCTTGCGTTTATTACAGTCGTTGCCGATTTTCTGCCATCATAGGCTGGATATGAGTGTCGTCGTAGGAGGCGTCGTTGTAACCTGCAGTTAAGTATAAAGCCATTTCAAAGACACTGAGAGGAACTCTGATTCCCATGAATTTGAATGGTGAGAATTAGAGGAAGCTGTGAGAAGATGAGGGCTCATTGTAGGATAACGGACTTATACTCATCAATTTGAATGGTCAATTTCACTCTAAATGGACAGTGAATGCCCTGGGTGCCCTGAAGATGTGTATGAAATCGGAGGAGTACAAGCTGATGCAGTCGTCTCCCAAATATGCTCCTCTCCCTGGTCTACGAAGAGAAGAATGGCCCCCCTGGCCTTTGGTCCCTGGATGACTGCCCTGGGTCCCATAGGTTGGCCGAGCTTGGCTACCGTCTTTCAGAGGCACAAGCACTCCCTCCTGTTCTTTTCGATCTCTTGGCTCGCATCCAAAATTGAAAATCTGCAAGAGGAAAGGGACAATTATGATTTGCTTCATCCACAGTCAGATTTAGCCAATTTGGCTGCGAGCCAAGAGATCGAAAAGAACAGGAGGGGGGTGCTTGTGCCTTAGAGGGACGGTAGCCATGCACGGCCAACCTATGTGACCCAGGGCAGCCATCCAGGGCCTAAATGCAGGGGGGCCATTCTTCTCTTTGCAGACCAGGGAGATGAGCATATTTGGGAGACGACTGCATCAGCTTGTACTCCTCTGATTTCATACGCATCTTCAGGGCACCCAGGGCATTCACGGTCCATTTATAGCGGAATTGACCATTCAAATTGATGAGTATTAAGTCCGTTATCCTACAGTACTGCCAGAGATCTCGGGAATGAACATCTTATTTACTCAACACGTAATCCCACCGAGAAAAACGCGTAATCCCAAGTATTTTAGGCTGAGCTGAAAAGGAGTTAAATTACTCTTCGCACAAAACAAGGAAAATGAACTGTGCGCCTTGAGCAAAATTGATGCTATTAATAAAATTACTCTCCGTCAAAAACTAGTAAAATTCTGTATTTTCCAACACAACAAAAACAATCAAATTTTTTCTGTTGTGCGTGCGGATTAATTGGTTCCACTATAAGCCCGTGTGTGTACAGTGGTGTTATCAGATGTGAGACCGTGTGTACAGTGTATAGTGGAGTCTGTGTGATTCTACATAATAGAGCCAGTAAAACAAAACGTATCAGACTTTACTCAGTGCGCACAACAAAAAAGATTGGGAAATTACTCACCGTAAAAACCCATCCAATCGATTTGTCGCTTTGTGCACATTAAGAAATATGAGATTACTCTCAAAAATTACTCACAGCGCAATATCTGTATATTCTGTATATTCACGAGCACAACAACTGTAGACTCACGGGTTCTTTCCGTAGACTCACAGTAACTCAACTGTAGTCACATCCTCATCCATGGACAGTCCAACTCGTCTATAAATGGCGTCCATACCCACAAGACCTCATCAACCACTACACTTCATGATGATAGTATTCTATCTGTTTCTATCTGATTCTACTTGTACAATATTTTTTCTTGAACATGCTATTTTTTTGTTCATGAATGCTTCGGCTACAACACATAAAGATGGCCAATATACTATAGGCATGTGACGTGATGCTGAAATTGAATACATCACTTATATATGGACTCGAAGATGTTTTTTGCTTCTTCATATTTTCTATTCTTCTTTATTACAACGCCAGTAGTTTCATTTTCCATCCTAAAGCGCTCAACTGGCATCTTCTCTCTAACTGTGCATACATTGTCTCTCTAACTGTGCACTTAGCAGTGCTATTTTATCAGGACATATTATTTTTGGTATATGTTTGTTTCTCAGTTTAACAGGACAAATTCTAACCATTACTTCGTTCTGATTGATGTAGATATATACCATGGTAATGGAAGACAAATTGAAAGTTACTCCTACAATTTCAATGTGGACCATATCCTTCAGATGTAGATGCATGTAAAGAGAATGGGAAGGCGGTAGTAAATGACTCAAATGAAATCAGGCTAACTACGTAACGAAAATGCACCTTCAAATCTTCCCAGAAGATCTCAACGTTCAGCGGACCTTCCAGGATAAATGAGCATTTGCTTGCTTTCATGCATTTGAAAGTAATGATTTTCGAGATTTGTCATTTGGTAAGTATATACTTTTAAGTATACTGTCTTATTCAAATGGGTAGAAAATGATATAGAAATTTGGTGATTTTACATGCATGCAGATACGGTTGAGTTTGATGGAGAAGGTACAAAAATCCAAGGTTCTATTGATTTATCTTTACTGCGATAATGCAGTAAATCTTTGATTCCAAGTACAATTAGTTGTATGAATTGTTTGATACATGATAATATGGATTTTACAAAAGAATTTACTGCTGCGCAAATTTTTAAGAGTAGAGACAAGCTGTTTGAGTGGCTAAAGACCGTCGGCCATGTGATTGTTACCATGTCGACGAGTTTGAGTAAAACTTCCAATAGGATTCCTGCTGTTTACTTTGCAAGTGAAAGAAGCGGTGTTTATAGGGGGACACCAAAAGGAAAAAAGACCGACAGGCCAGTTAAAACCAAGAAGTGTCAATGTCCGTTCTCATTGCATGGTAATATGGTGGGCGTCGGCGTTGGCATTGAGGAGTGGAGGTTAACAGTCATTGACGGCAGGCACAACCATCAAGCTGCTAATTATGTCGAGGGCCATTCTGAAGAAAGGAAATTGCAGGGAATGGAGATGGAATCATTGAGAGATTTGGCAAATAGCACGCTGAGGCTAGCTGAAATTTTGAAAGTCCTGAGGGAAAATCCAGACTTCAATGCAACCTCCATCAAATCAATTTATAATGCACGTCACCGATGAAAAAGGAACAAGAATGTTGATATTTAAAAAAATTTGTAGGAGTTAGCATCGCCGTTGAATCCTGGAGGGTAGCCGCTGGTCATCTCCCTCCGACTTCAGTTATTTGGCAAAGAAGCCATTATGCTGTAGCAGCAGGATGGCCTGCTGGGTATGAGATAAGGATGCAGAAATTGAAAGAAAGTTAGTAGGTATTGATGGCATTGTTTTAATGTAAGAAATCAAAATATATATTACCCATATTGCTACCATTGATGACATTGATTTATTGTAAGCTATAACGTTGTATCAATATAATATGATTTTTTGTATCATATTGTCCACATGGTAGCATAAATTTTTATCATGTCTGCCGAAATGTGCACATGTATCATCTGTATAGCTTGATGTTGTTTATCAAACAAATTACCCGGCGTGCGCGCGACGCGCACGACGGGGGCGAAATTTTGCCAGTCGTGTGCCAGGATGGATATTGCTTCACACTAGGCCTTTTTAAGCCCCGTGCATGACACGCACAACGAGGCGTAATACTCTCCGTCGTGCACGCGGATGGATATTGCATCGAACTAGGCCTTTTAACCCCCGCGCACGACGCGCACGATGCGCCGTAATTTTGTCGGTCGTGCGCGCAGATGCATATTGCTTCAGACTAGGCCTTTTAACCCCCACGCATGACGCGCATGATGGGGCGTAATTTTTCCGGTCGTGCGCACGGATGCATTTTGCCCCAGACTAGGCCTTTTAACCCTGACGTGCACAACCGGGCGTAATTTTACCCGTCGTGCGCGCAGTTGGATACTACTTCATACTAGGCCTTTTAACCCCCGCTCACGATGCACACGACGGGGCGTAATTTTGCCGGTCGTGCGTGCGGATGCATATTGCTCCAGACTAGGCCTTTTAACCCTCGCGCACGACGTGCACAACAAGACGTAATTTTTTCCGCCGCGCACGCGGATGGATATTGGTTCAGACTAGGCCTTTTAACCCACGCGCACGACGTGCACCACCAGGCGTAATTTTTTACGTCGTGCGCGCGGATGGATATTGCTTCAGACTAGGCCTTTTAACGCCCATGCATGATGCGTAGGATAGGACGTAATTTTGCCCGTCATGCACGCGGATGGATATTGCTTCGGACTAGGCCCTTTAACTCCTACGCACAACGCGCACGACGGGGCGTAATTTTGCCCGTCGTGCGCGTAGATGGATATTGTTTCCGACTAGGCCTTTTAAGTTTTTAACCCCACCGCACGACGTGCACAACTTTGCCTAATTTTTCCAGTCGTGCGCGTGGATGCATATTGCTTCAGACTAGGTCTTTTAAACCCGGCACACGACGCACACGACGGGGCGTAATTTTGTTAGTCGTGTGCGCGGATGGATATTGCTTGACACTAGGCCCTTTTAACCCCCGTGCATGACGCGCAGAATGGGGCGTAATTTTACCGGTCGTGTGAGCGGATGGATTTCTCCAGACTAGGCCTTTAACCCTCGCGCACGACATGCACAAATGGGCGTAATTTTGTCCATCGTGCGCGCGGATGGATATTGCTCTAGACTAGGCCTTTTAACCCACGCGCACGATGCGCACAACAGGACGTAATTTTCCCGGTCGTGCATGAGGATGGATATTGGTTCAGACTAGGCATTTTAAGTTTTTAAACCCCCCCCCCCCCCCCCCCCCCCCGCACGACGCGCATAACCGGGCCTAATTTTGCCGGTCATGTGCGCGGATGCATATTACTTCAGACTAGGCCTTTTAACCCTTGCGCACGACGCGCATGACGGGGCGTAATTTTGCCGGTCGTGTGCACGGAGACATATTGCTTCAGACTAGACCTTTTAACCCCGTGCACGACTCGCATGACGGGGCGTAATTTTGTCCGTCGTGTGTGCGGATGCATATTGCTTCGGACTAGGCCTTTTAACCCCCGTGCACGACTCGTACGACGGGGCGTAATTTTCCCCGTCGTGCGTGCGGATGCATATTGCTTCGGACTAGGCCTTTTAACCCCCGTGCACGACTCGCATGACAGGGCATAATTTTGCATGTCGTGTGCACGGATGCATATTGCTTCAGACTACACCTTTTAACCCCCGCGCACGACGCGCACGACGGGGCGTAATTTTACCGGTCGTGCGCGCGGATAGATATTGCTTGACACTAGGCCTTTTAACCCCAACGCACGAGCGCACAACGGGGCGTAATTTTGCCGGTCGTGCATGCGGATGGATTTCTCCAAACTAGGCCTTTTAACTCTTGTGCACGACGCGCAGAAATGGGCGTAATTTTTAACCCCCGCGCATGACACGTACAACAGGGCGTAATTTTCCCGGTCGTGCACGTAGATGGATATTGTTTCAGACTGGGACTTTTAACCTCCCCCCCCCCGTCGCACGACTGGGCGTAATTTTGTCGGTCGTGCACGCGGATGCATATTGCTTCGGACTACGCCTTTTAACCCCCGCGCACGACTCGCACGACGGGGCATAATTTTGTCCGTCGTGCGCACGGATGCATATTGCTTCGGACTGGGCCTTTTAACCCCCGCGCACGACTCGCACGACGGGGCGTAATTTTGCCCATCGTGCACACGGATGCATATTGCTTCGGACTAGGCCTTATAACCCCCGCACATGACTCGCACGACGGGGCGTAATTTTATCCGTCGTGCGCGCGGATGCATATTGCTTCGGACTAGGTCTTTTAATCCCCGTGCACGACTCGCACGACGGGTGTAATTTTACCGGTCGTGCACGCGGATGGATATTTCTTGACACTAGGCCTTTTAACCCCCCACGCACGACGTGCACAACAGGGCGTAATTTTGCCTGTCGTGCGCACGGATGGATTTCTCCAGACTAGGCCTTTTAACCCTCGCGCACGACACGCACACATGGGCGTAATTTTTCTCGTCGTGCGCACGGATGGATATTGCTCCACACTAGGCCTTGTAACCCCCGCGCACGATGCGTACAACAGGGCGTAATTTTTCCGGTCGTGCGCGCAGATGGATATTGGTTCAGACTGGGCCTTTTAACCCCCCGCACGAAGCGCACAACCTGGCCTACTTTTACCAGTCGTGCGCGCGGATGCATATTGCTTCAGACAAGGCCTTTTAACCCCCGTGCATGATACGCACGACGGGGCGTAATTTTTCCGGTCATGCGTGCAGATGGATATTGCTTCGGACTAGGCCTTTTAACCCCCGCGCACGACGCGCACGACAGGGCATAATTTTGCCGGTCGTGCGCGCGGATGGATATTTGCTTTCGACTTGGCCTTTTAACCCACGCACACGACGCGCACGACGTGAACGACGTGGCGTAATTTTGCCGGTCGTGCGCGGAGATGGATATTGCTTGACACTAGGCCTTTTAACCCCCGCGCACGACGCGCAAGACGGGACATAATTTGCCGGTCGTGCACACGGATGGATATTGCTTCCGACTTGGCCTTTTAACCCCCGCGCACGACGCGCACGACGGGACGTAATTTTGCTTGTCGTGTGTTCGGATGGATATTGCTTCCGACTTGGCCTTTTAACCCCCGCACACAACGTGCACGACGCGCACGACGGGGCGTAATTTTGTCGGTCGTGCGCGTGGATGGATATTGCTTGACACTAGGCCTTTTAAGCCCCATGCACGATGCGCACGACGGGACGTAATTTTTCCGGTCGTGCGTGCAGAAGTATTTCTCCAGACTAGGTCTTTTAACCCCTGCGCACGACGCGTACAAATGGGCGTAATTTTGCATGTCGTGCGCGCGGATGGATATTGCTCCAGACTAAGCCTTTTAACCCCCGCGCACGACGCGCACAACAGTGCGTAATTTTTCCGGTCGTGCGCACGGATGGATATTGGTTCGGACTAGGCCTTTTAACCCCCCTCCCCCGCACGAAATGCACAACCTGGCCTAATTTTGTCGGTCGTGCACGCGGATGCATATTGCTTCAAACTAGGCCTTTTAACCCCCGCGCACGATGCGCACAACGGGTCGTAATTTTTCTAGTCGTGCGTGCGGAAGGATATTTCTTCGGACTAGGCCTTTTAACCCCACACGCATGACGCGCAAGACGGGGCGCAATTTTGTCAGTCGTGCGCGCGGATGGATATTGATTCCGACTTGGCCTTTTAACCCTCACGCACGACACATACGAGGAGGCGTAATTTTGACGGTCGTGCACGCGGATAGATATTGCTTAACACTAGGCCTTTTAACCCCCGCACATGACACGCATGATGGGGTGTAATTTTGCCGGTCGTGTGTGCGGATAAATATTGCTTCCGACTTGGCCTTTTAACCCCCGAGCACAACGCGCACGACGCGCACAACCTGGCCTAATTTTGCCGGCCGTGCGCGCGGAAGCATTTTGCTTCAGACTAGGCCTTTTAACCCCCGCGCACGACATGCACGACGGGCCGTAATTTTACCGGTCGTGCACGCGGATGGATATTACTTCGAACTAGGCCTTTTAACCGCCGCGCAAGACGCGCACGACGGGGCGTAATTTTGTCGGTCGTGCATGCGAATGGATATTGCTTCCGACTTGGCCTTTTAACCCCGTGCAAGATGCGCACGACGGGACATAATTTTTCCGGTTATTGTCACGCCCCGCTTCCCTAAAATGGAGGCGAGACGTGAGAAGGTCCGCTCAGACTTGGATCTATAAGGCTCCAGTCTGTAAAGCGTCTAGATTTAACCGAGTTCAGGTCCTTGCAAATGCGAAGCAGAACAACAATAATAATAGGGAAAGAGAGACAGATAAAAATTTATTCAATCTTAGAATGTCCATAATAAATAAATTCCAACATCACAGAAAAGCCACCAGGCTGGAAAGAAAAGAGTCTAAAAGGCCCAAGCATGGCCAACAAAAGTACAACGTACATAAAGTAAAGGTGCTATGCACCGACAACTAACAGCAACCTAAAACAGAAGTAACTCAGAACAGTCTCTAAGACTGGTCACCGGTGGCCACAAACTCCTCGTCAAACGTGGGCCCAAGCTCGGCGTCAGCAAACACCTCGTCCTCAACAACGGTCTCTGGCTCAGGGTCTAACATGTGACACCCAAAAGACGGAGGGGCACATGTCAGCAAGTCTACATAGACTTGTGCAAGGAAACTAAAAGAAAAGTAAACAACCTAGTAGTTCTAAAATTTATGCAATGACATGGCAGTTAAAGTATGAGTGCAACAGGTAAGAAAACAACAAGTACAATAAGACAACGAGCATGGCATGGCAGGAGTATCAAGGCTACTAATATTTACATGGATTTACAAGTCACGTTTTCTTGTCGTGCACAGAGTTTATGCCCTACAGTTGAAGTGGATGTACGGGCCCACTTCTACGCTGAGTGGTCGCTTAACCCTACCCCAAACCCAGAGTTTACGCCTTACAGCTGAAGTGACTGTACGGGCACACTTCTACGCTGAGTGGTTGCTTAACCCTACCCCACCACATGTATACGGACTGGCGTCCATCTTCTGGATCATGAGCCAGTGAGTGTTATTGGCATAGGGTTGTGCCCGCAAAAGCAGGTGCCTAGCCTGAACAAGCAAGTACAAGTATAGTAGCGTGTGCTACGAATGCAACAATCAGACTTGGATGGCATGACATGGCAAACTGTAATTTAAATACGTACAGATAAGGAATTTAAACATGGCAGTTACAAATGCATGGATGACATGGCAGCATGAACAAAACAAGTAAACGGGGTTGGATCTAGATTCGTTGTCAAGCTAGATCAAGTGAGTTGACGGATCAAGTTTCGTTGTCAAACTAGATCAAATAGGCGTCTAGGCAGCTATCATTTTACTGCCTAGTCTCTTTTACGCTACGGTACAAAAGTGGCCTAAAACATGACCTAAACAAGCAATGGGCAAGTTTCACTTGCCTGTAACCCGACGTCTGAATACACCGTCCAAAAGTCCAATCTACCTACGTGCACAAGTCCACCAGCCTACATTCCCAATTTAAATTATCTTAATTAGTGATTTAAACAATTTAAAACACCAATTTTTATCTTGTTTAGCAGGCAATGGTTGGGGGTCCTAGGGGTGCAAAACGTTACCTCAACACGACGCGAGAGCTACACTGGCGTCGGGTAGCGACGCCAGGGGTTGGAATATAAGAACGTGCTCCTAATCCAATTTCCAGATCAGATTCCTTGCTCGAATAGTCTGGGCAGCAACCAGATCAACGAACCAAGATTCCAATGCTAGCACATGCGACGAAGGGGATACGACGTGTCGTAACGTCAAAATAGTCAAAACGGCAATGAGAACGCTATAGTGTGGCCCACAGCAGTGCTAGGGGTCAATGGGGGATCCACAACAACTCTGGAGGGCTTGAGGGGCCCACGGCAGCAAAGTAGTGCGACGGATGCGGAGTTGCGACGAAGATCGTCGGTCGCAGCTAGCCGCTGTGGGGAATTCTCTCGGTCAGACCGAGAGAATGCGACGCTTGGGTCGGTCGGTCGCTGCGGAGGCGGGGCTTGGTGCAGAGCGGGGGTTCTCTCGGTCAGACCGAGCGGGGTCGTCGGTCGGAGTGATGGATGCGGGCGCTTGCGAAGCGGGGCGGGGGCTCTCGGTCACAGCGGGCCAATGCGGGAGAGCGGGTCGGTCAGGGCGAGCGGATGCAGGGTTACAGCGGTGCGGGGTTGCAGCAGAGCGGCTTGGTGCGGAGTGGTACGGGATGCGGGGGCGGCTCTCGGTCAGACCGAGCGGATGCGGGGGAAACGCTCGGTCTGGCTGAGCGGCTGCGGGGATGCGGCTGTGCGAAAGTTTGAGGAGGGAGAATTGACGACTGGGGTGTTTTTGCTCTAGGAAAATAGTTAACCTAGGTGCTATTAAATAGGGTAGAGGGCTGAAACGTGCTAGGGCTAGGGTTTGGGAAAAAATAGAAAATAATTTGATATATAAAGAAAATAGTTAAATAATTTCGCACCCTCACCCTCTCTTGCGTGTGTGTGTGTGTGTGTGTGCGGCCAAGGGAAAGATGGGCTGGGTCAACTAGGTTTGGGGATTTAAAATAGAATAGTAATTATATTTGGGATAAATACAAAGAAACTTAGGATTTAAAAAAATCATAGGTTGGGCCAAAAATGCAAAATAGGTCAAATGAAGTCCAAAATCGTGAAATAAATGTTGGGGTGACCGGGACGACGAGAGAAGGAAAACTAAGAAGACGGATCACAATTTCGACGTCGAGGGACGAAACTAAAAATAGAAACGTCTCACATCAAAAGTGAAAATCGTGACGTCTCTTCAAACAAAATCAAATCGTGGGAGAACGACTCGAGAAATGTCGTTCCAAATTAATTCCACAATTTAATACTCTCAGAGACAATCACAACGACATTTCACACCAAAGTGTTCAAAAAAACAAAGTCAAAAATAAATACGTGCATGGTCAAAAGCACGTGCACGAAGAAAGTACGATCGAAAACCGACCGTGACATCCTACCCACCTTAGAATAAAGTCCGTCCTCGGACTTTCTAACTATAATTATATCTAGCCACCCTAGTAACTACCCCAATCATATCACATTATAATTCACTCAGGCATAGTCACTACAAGTGCTTATATATGCACTAGTTAGTCAAACATTAATACAACAAACATGTATATATATACACACATTCTATACTTATACCTATCATAGACAGTCAAAATCATACATGTACTTCAATCATTCATATAGTCACGTACATACTTATATAACTATCACTCACTTATCACATAACCCAGTCACACATGCTTACATACAAATAAATAGTTCACACCAGAAAATATAATCGGAGTACTTCACGTTTAGATAACTACTCATGCACAAAACAAACATGGATATACTACTCCTTAATATCTTCTAGTATACATCCAACACCAAACACATCAATACATGTAATCACCATACCATTATTAAAACAAGTTTACTATATCTAGTATACATTCACCATTACTATAATTTCACAAATATATAGTCATTCAAATGCACACAGATACTTCACCATATATTCACATCACATACAGTTCTATAACTATATTCAAGACATGCCACACATACCATAGTCACCAATACCTATAACTAAGCACATACTAACCCGTGCATGGTGCACACTCACACACACGCTAATATTTCATTCATGTATACCAATCATACCACTATATACTCAGCACATCTACACACCTAGTTTAGCTAACACACATATGTTCACACAGGCAAATCCTTAGTAAATAATTATACCACAAGACCAACACCTATAACTATATACTGGTATAGCGACCCACAATCATGTGCGTAACACAACCAGGTACAAACAGTCTTATCACTATACATACATCATCCATTGCTATATTCATGGTACTACACGCAACCCATAGACATATGTAACAATATACTTAAGGGTATACCCACTCAAGCTTGAGTGAGACTCAAGACACATATCAGAATACTCTATATACGTAACACGGTATTTATACATATACCAATACCACTCCAATGTATACACATCTATCAATATAACCATATACATACCATAATGTCAATCACACTTAATAATTAGTCAGGTAACACCCACATAGTTCAATCACTTTACATACCATAATAATATTACAGACATCAGCACACGTATAATTATAATACCCTCCCTAAAACATACATTCATCGTATAGTCACACACAAGTAACACATATATTCACACCATATCCATTTACCTATAATTAGTATACCAATACATCTACTTACATACATAGTTAAGATATGCAATAATCGTGTATACCTCATGGTATACACGCACACGCACAACACCTCGTAAAGGCAAGCAATACCAAACAAAATTACATTCATATTACCATACGTATATCACATATATACTCGCGCAGCAAACACCTAACTACTTACGTCTAAGCACAATACATATCTACGTACGAGCACACACTCACACGTACTAATATATAGGTCACATAATAGGCATACTCACTTAACTATAAGTACACCTATTATCATTACTCTAACATTCACCTGACTTCCTTATTTATACACACACACACACACACACACACACACACACACAGACATATACATATCAAGCATTCACAAGTATCTTCGAACCTCATACTCAACTAACAGACATTCCAACACAAATTCCTAAGTGATATGGCTATCCTCACTTATATAATAACACCACCATATATACAACTTCACACATATACCACGAATAACACTGATTATACTTACATAATACAAGAGTCAATTATTAATATCCTAAGGGTAGCACGCTCATACGGGTCCACACACTCTACCTATATGCATGCACCACCATGACATCACAACTTATACTAATGGGCCCACCAAACTATACTAAGGTTGACGCAGCTATGACAAGCACTAATGGCTAAACAATAGGAAAGAAACCGGAGCCAAAAGTGCAACAAAGGAAAGATCGAAAAGCACGAGTTCAGATAGGACGAAGATAAGGAGACAGCTTGATTAGGTGAATCAGGGGTATAATTGTGAATGTTTAGGTGGGAAAAGAAAGATGTAGTGATACTCTTATAGAATACAAGAAAATAGTGTGTAAAATATATAAGTTAAAATACAAAGTATAAAACGGTCATACTTGAAAAGTTGGAGTTCTCTTTTGCATAGGAAAAATATTTAGGAGTCGGTAAAATGAGTTGTTCGAAATAAGTTTGAGTCGTATATACATAATAAGAGAAAAATGGTTTATTAGCTTATTGAAAATCATTATAAGGAAGAAGTAAATCATTCACACGAACATTAAGGATGTAGGTTAGAAAATAATATACGGTAGTAATAATTTAATAATTTCGGCAAAAGTTTCGAAATTCAAAGAATGAAATCAGATCGACTATAGTGTTGAGAATTTAGTCACATGCTAAATGTTTTCAAAGTCTTAAAACTGGAGGGAAATTTCAAATAAATAATATTGAAAATACTTTTTAGATAGACCCGGATTTGCCAAACAAACTGATTTATACAAAGATCTTAAAGTACGAGTACCACGAACTTAGAACTTATATATATATATATATATATATATATATATATATATATATATATATATATATATATATATAAATGAAGTTCTAATTAGCTTGGAAGATATTCTAAAGTATGTATGGTAAATGGCTAAAATGAATTTCGTAGTTTAGAAAAAATGATATATCGATTTATCAGAATAGTAATAAAGTTTTAAAGACAAAATACGAGAAATATTGGTTAGCAAATAGCTACGATAATAGGCTCCAAAATCTACGAAGGGATTTTAACTCAATCGAATAGTGAGGAATGAAATACATAAGAAGAGGGTTTTAAAAACAACAATTAAACTGAGCGAAAACTTTTAATGAGGGAAAATCGAAATTGACTTTGAAGGATTCAAGATTTGCAATAGAGAAAAATTTGAAAGATTAACGATAATCGCCATGAAGCGATCTCGTGATTCGAGGGCAAAGAATATGATCGTATGGTCGATACATAAACACGCATATGATATGACTTAGGAAAATCTACGGAAAACTCCTATGGTCGACCAACTAAAGATTAGGAAACTTGGCGCTAAGACTTTCTAAGGAACTAGACTATAAAGAACTGCGTTCGGCTTGGCCCGAAATCGATGAACCCAAGCGAACGACTAAAGAATTTCTAGAAGTCTAATATGGTCAGAGCTAGGCAAGAACCACTAAGGTAACTCCTAAGACGATTATAACAATTTCTCGCAAGGAGTCTAGCTAACAATCAGGGACCTCTAACTAGCAAGAACAGACGTCTAACTAAGTCTTACTATAGTCCTGATCTAATGGATTCCCTACTAAGCTGAGATAAATGTTCGGGCAACACATCTACCAGCCACCTAAGACATAGGAAACGATAAAAAATTAGACTCTGGGCTTATGATTTGGATGTTTTAATTTATTTAATAGACGTTCAATAATTATTATCGTTGTTTCGATAATTCACAGTTGCAGTGACCTGCATGGGCCACCAATAAAACATGTCACGCCCCGCTTCACTAAAATGGAGGCGAGACGTGAGAAGGTCCGCTCAGACTTGGAGCTGTGAGGCTCCAGTCTGTAAAGCGTCTGGATTTAACCGAGTTCAGGTCCTTGCAAATGCGAAGCAGAACAACAATAATAATAGGGAAAGAGAGACAGATAAAAATTTATTCAATCTCAGAATGTCCATAATAAATAAATTCCAACATCACAGAAAAGCCACCAGGCTGGAAAGAAAAGAGTCTAAAAGGCCCAAGCATGGCCAACAAAAGTACAACGTACAGAAAGTAAAGGTGCTACGCACCGACAACTAACAGCAACCTAAAACAGAAGTAACTCAGAACAGTCTCTAAGACTGGTCACCGGTGTCCACAAACTCCTCGTCAAACGTGGGCCCAAGCTCAGCGTCAGCAAACACCTCGTCCTCAACAACGATCTCTGGCTCAGGTTCTAACATGTGACATCCAAAAGAGAGAGGGGTACATGTCAGCAAGTCTACACAGACTTGTGCAAGGAAACTAAAAGAAAAGTAAACAACCTAGTAGTTCTAAAATTTATGCAATGACATGACACTTCTACGCTGAGTGGTCGCTTAACCCTACCCCACCACATGTATACGGATTGGCATCCATCTTCTGGATCATGAGCCAGGGAGTGTTATTGGCATAGGGTTGTGCCCGCAAAAGCAGGTGCCTAGCCTGAACAAGCAAGTACAAGTAAAGTAGTGTGTGCTACAAATGCAACAATCAGACATGGATGGCATGACATGGCAAGCTGTAATTTAAATGCATACAGATAATGGATTTAAATATGGCAGTTACAAATGCATGGATGACATGGCAGCATGAACAAAACAAGTAAACGGGGTTGGATCTAGCTTCGTTGTCAAGCTAGATCAAGTGAGGTGACGGATCTAGTTTCGTTGTCAAACTAGATCAAATAGGCGTCTAGACAGCTATCATTTCACTGCCTAGTCTCT
Organism: Scilla litardierei; assembly: GCA_030789695.1. Lineage (NCBI taxonomy): Eukaryota > Viridiplantae > Streptophyta > Magnoliopsida > Asparagales > Asparagaceae > Scilla > Scilla litardierei. The sequence continues at coordinate 136,418 of JAULAV010007662.1, read as the reverse complement.
TTTACGCTACGGTACAAAAGTGGCCTAAAACATGGCCTAAACAAGCAACGGGCAAGTTTCACTTGCCTGTAACCCGACGTCTGAATACACCGTCCAAAAGTCCAATCTACCTACATACACAAGTCCACCAGCCTACATTCCCAATTTAAATTATCTTAATTAGTGATTTAAACAATTTAAAACACCAATTTTTATCTTGTTTAGCAGGCAATGGTTGGGGGGTCCTAGGGGTGCAAAACGTTACCTCAACATGACGCGAGAGCTACACTGGCGTCGGGTAGCAACGCTAGGGGTTGCTAGGGGTTGGAATATAAGAACGCGCTCCTAGTCCAATTTCCAGATCAGATTCCTTGCTTGAATAGTCTAGGCAGCAACCAGATCAACGAACCAAGATTCCAATGCTAGCACATGCGACGAAGGGGATACGACGTGTCGCAATGTCAAAATAGTCAAAACGATGATGAGAACGTTGTAGTCGGGCCCGCATCAGTGCCAGGGGTCAATGGGGGACCCACAACAACTCTGGAGGGCTTGGAGGGCCCACGGCAGTAAATTAGTGCGACGGATGCGGAGTTGCGACGAAGATCGTCAGTCGCAGCTAGGCACTACGGGGAATTCTCTCGGTCAGACCGAGAGAATGCGGCGCTTGGGTCGGTCGGTCGCTGCAGAGGCGGGGCTTGGTGCGGAGCGGGGGTTCTCTCGGTCAGACCGAGCGGGGGCGTCGGTCGGAGCGATGGATGCGGGCGCTTGCGAAGCGGGGCGGGGGCTCTCGGTCACAGTGGGCGAATGCGGGAGAGCGGGTCGATCAGGGCGAGTGGATGCGGGGTTGCAGCGGAGCGGCTTGGTGCAGAGCGGTGTGGGATGTGGGGGCGGCTCTCGGTCAGACCGAGCGGATGCGGGGGAAACCCTCGGTTTGGCTGAGCGGCTGCGGGGTGCGGCTGTGCGAAAGTTTGGGGAGGGAGAATTGACGGCTGGGGTGTTTTTGCTCTAGGAAAATAGTTAACCTAGGTGCTATTAAATAGGGTAGAGGGCTGAAACGTGCTAGGGCTAGGGTTTGGGAAAAAAATAGAAAATAATTTGATATATAAAGAAAATAGTTAAACAATTTCGCACCCTCACCCTCTCTTGCGTGTGTGTGTGCGGCCAAGGGAAAGATGGGCTGGGTCAACTAGGTTTGGGGAGTTAAAATAGAATAGTAATTATATTTGGGATAAATACAAAGAAACTTAGGATTTAAAAAAATCATAGGTTGGGCCAAAAATGTAAAATAGGTCAAATGAAGTCCAAAATCGTGAAATAAATGTTTGGGTGACCGGGACGACGAGAGAAGGAAAACTAAGAAGACGGATCACAATTTCGACGTCGAGGGACGAAACTAAAAATAGAAACGTCTCACATCAAAAGTGAAAATCGTGACGTCTCTTCAAACAAAATCAAATCGTGGGAGAACGACTCGAGAAATGTCGTTCCAAATTAATTCCACAATTTAATACTCTCAGACACAATCACAACGACATATCACACCAAAGTGTTCAAAAACAAACAAAGTCAAAAATAAATACGTGCACGGTCAAAAGCACGTGCACGAAGAAAGTACGATCGAAAACCGACCGTGACAGTTGTGCGTGCGGATGGATATTGCTTCCGACTTGGCCTTTTAACCCCCGCGCACGACGTGCACGACGGGTCGTAATTTTGCCAGTCGTGCGTGCGGTGGATATTGCTTGACACTAGGCCTTTTAACCCCCGCGCACGACGTGCACAACGGGGCGTAATTTTGATGGTCGTGCGCGCGGATGGATATTGCTTCGGACTAGGCCTTTTAACTCCTGCGCACGACACGCACGACGGGGCATAATTTTGCAGGTCATGCGCGTGGATGGGTATTGCTTCCGACTTGGCCTTTTAACCCCTGCGCACGATGCATACGACACGCACGACGGGGCGTAATTTTGTCGGTCGTGCGTGCGGATGGATATTGCTTGGCACTAGACCTTTTAACCCACGCGCACGATGTGCACAACGGGGCATAATTTTGACGGTCTTGCGCGCGGATGGATTTCTCCAGACTAGGCCTTTTAACCCTCGCGCACGACGCGCACAAATGGGCGTAATTTTGCCCGTCGTACGCGTGGATGGATATTGCTCCAGACTAGGCATTTTAACCCCCGCCCACGACGCATACAATAGGACGTAATTTTCCTGGTCATGCGCACGGATGGATATTGGTTCAGACTAGGCCTTTTAACTCCCGCACACGACGCACACGACGGGGCATAATTTTGCCCGTCGTGCTCGCGGATGCATATTGCTTCGAACTAGGCCTTTTAACCACCGCGCCCGACGCGCACGACGGGGCGTAATTTTACCGGTGGTGCATGGGGATACATATTGCTTCAGTCTATGCCTTTTAACCCTCGGGCACGAAGCGCACAACGGGGCCTAAATTTAACCCCCGCGCACAACTGGTTTTGCGCTACCATATAAACTTTTTAATAACCGTGCACGACACGTTAGACTGTAGCGCGTTGTGCGCGGGGATTAATTTAATCCACCGTTTTAACTCGACGTGCACAACGGTCCCGTATAATTTTTAAAACATCCTTTAGTAATTGTGTACAAAGTCGCTTTGAAAATGGCTTAAAGGACGCGATGGTAATTGCACCAATTGTTATACAAAGTTGCTTTGAAGAGGTCTTTAAGGGTGGGATGGTAATTGCCCCAAAAGTTCCGGTTGCTTAAAGGGCGCGCTGGTAATTGCACCAAACTTTTCCCAGGTTCCACTTTTAACAACAGCTGGTGGATCGAATCGGACGGTAGGGAGGGATCGAGTGCAGGAATTCCATCTGAGCTTAAGCGCAGGCGCATTTTACCCTATATATATATATATATATATAGTGGTCCCTAGGACTAGTGATCATTCTCCTCTCCTGGTCCAGATCATCCCTCCCCCGGATTCTGGGCCCAAGCCCTTCAGGTTTTTCCGTCATCTTCTTCAGATTCCTGGTTTCTATGCTCTTCTTCTGCAGATTTGGCACGGTCAATTCTCGGGATCCCCTATGTTCAGGCTTGTGGACAAGCTCAAGGCCCTCAAGGCAGCTATTAGGGCCTGGGAGCCGTCTCGCCACCACTTCCCTCCGTCTGAGAACATTAGAGGGGAGATCCTCCAACTGTGTATGTCTCCCGTCTTCCACTCCTCCCTGACCTTATTCGGCAGGATCGCGCTCTCAGACTTTCCATGGCCTCCTGCCTGGACTGCGAGGAGAGTCAGGCTAGGCAGAAGAGTCGCCAAACTTGGCTTACTCATGGGGGACAGGAACACCCACTTCTTCTATGCTACCACCAAGGATCGGTTGGCGAGCAACAGTCTCATGCATCTGTTTAACGTGAGGGGGGAGCCTGCCTCCAGAGTCTCTGCTATTCAGTCTGAGGCGGTGGACTTCTTCACAGCCCTCTTCTGTCAGGGTCCCTCCCACCTCCCGTTCCCTGAGATTACCCTAAACGTATCCTATCTCCTGGTGCTTGTGATTTGATCGGCCGAGACGTTTCTGATTTGGAGATCAGAGGCTCTTTTTTCTCTTGACAAGGACAAGTCCCCTGGGCCGGATGGTTTTCCGCCCTTCTTCTTCCAGGAGCTTTGGGGGGTGGTGGGTAGAGATGTCCTTCATGCGGTTCACTCCTTTTTCAAATCTGGCAGTATTCTGAGGCAAATCAACCACACTTTTCTTACACTGGTGCCCAAGTCTCCTGCGGCCTCCTCCCTTGGTGATAATCACCCCATCTCTTGCTGTAATGTGATCTACAAGACCATCTGCAAAGTCCTCAGCTGCCGTTTGGCTCAAGTGATTCCTGGGCTTATCTCCTGGAATCAGTCCGCCTTCATTAAGGATCGCCTCATTTTGGATTCCTCTCTCCTTGCCCATGAGCACATCCGTGATTTCTCTGCCTCCATGGAGGCGAAAGCTTGTATCCAGCTTGACCAGAGGAAGGCCTTTGATAGCATCAATCGGGAGTTCCTCTACTTCTTCCTCCACCGCCTGGGCTTCCCCCTCTCTTTCATCAACTGGATTAAGGTGTGTGTGGATTCTGCCTCCTTCTATGTCCTTGTGAATGGGTCTCCCGCTGGTTTCTTTGAAAGTACCTGCGGTGTTCGACAGGGAGACCCCATCTCGCCTTTCCTCTTCGTCATTGTCATGGAGTCCTTTACTCTTCTCATCGACTTGGCTACGTCTGATGGCGCCATTCGGCCCCCCAAGAGGGGGGGCTGGGTATCCCCTCCCACCTCCTCTTCGCTGATGATATGCTGGTTTTCTGCAAGGCAGATAGTACTTCCTTTGAGGGGCTTGGTAGGCTGCTTGACTCTTTCCATTCTAAGACGGGGCTAGAGGTAAAAAAGGGTAAGAGCAAGTTGATGCTTAGCATAGGTTGTAGCAATGCGGATGAGCTCTCCTCCATCCTTGGTATTCCTGTGGCCTTCCCTCCGGTGAAGTATCTGGGCCTCCCCCTATCGACTACCTATCCCTCTGTGAGACTCTTTTCTGGGCACATTGATAAGTGCAAAGCCAAGATCACTTGTTGGTCTTCTAGACTCCTCTCCACTTCTGGTCATATTGAGCTCGTGCGCACCGTCTTTCATGGGTTTGTCTCCTACTGGATTCAGTCCTTCCACATTCCTCCTTCCGTTCTTCGGGATATTGATCGCCTTTGCCGTGACTTCATTTGGGGCTTCAGACTTCACCTTTGGAGATGGGATGATGTCTGCCTTCCTAGGCGTGAAGGGGGTGGGCCTCCGCTCTTTGGGGGAGGTTGGTGTGGCGGCTGGTGCAAAGTTATTGTGGCGCCTTCTTCACTCCCCCTCTCCTTGGGCCTCCTATATGCGGGACAAGTATCTGAAGCATACCCCTCTCTTCCAGTGTGAGTCTTCTATCTTCGACTCGGGCTCCTGGAAGCATGTCCTTCGGTGCCGTGATTTAGCTGCCTCTTGCTTTCATAGGGTTGTGGGGGATGGTAGATCCTCGTCTTTCTGGTTTGACCCTTGGCTTCCCTGTGGCCCCCTTGCTGTGTTGTGCTCACCTCCCCACTCCTTGAGAAATCGAAGGGTTGCTGATTTTTGGGATGGTTAGTCCTGGCGGCTCCCTGGTAGTATTGCCCACCTCGCCCCGCACCTCGCATCTACTCTCCTTCGACATGGTCCTGACTCCTGGGCCTGGACTTCTCCTGGGGGTATTCTCTTTGTGCTGCCTGGACCAATATCCGCTGAAGCTCTCCTCCTTCTCGCCTTGCGCCCTTGATCTGGTTTCCTGGGCACATTTCCAAATTCACCCTCTCTCTCCTGCGGGTCCTCACTAATAGAATCCCTACTGCCCACCAGCTTGTCGGGCGTGGCATCCGTCCGCAGTCCTCATGCGCCCTCTGCGGCTCCCACCCGGAGACGACCTGCCACATCTTCTTCCGCTATGAGTACAGCTCCTTTGTTTGGGCAGTCTGCAGCCTTCGCCTTGGCCTTCCCTCCCGTTCCAGGTCCATCACTGTTGAGGCGTACCTGCTTCGGAGGATGTTTGAAGCAAGGGGGGCAACCCCCCGCGGTAAGCTTTCCATGTTGGTCTTCTCCGCTGCGGTGTGGCACATCTGGAGAGATCAGAACTCCCGCATCTTTCGCTCTAGGGAATCTGCCAGAGATGTCCTACTATCTAGGATCTCTTCGGATGTTTTTGATGCTATGGTCTCCTGTGACCTTGAGGAGGTTGATCCTGTTGATCACTCTATTTTTGAGAAATGGGGGATCCGGTAGGTAGTTTTTTGTGTGCCTACCCCCGCCTTAGTCTTTTCTCCTTTCTTGGAGTGTACCTGGTAGTCATGGTGTAAGGTGATTGCTCCCCAGCCTCTCCCTTACCTGCCCTATTTGTTGGTACACTCTTTCATATATGTATATATATATATATACACACACACACAGTGATCTTCGGTTGCGAAAAAAGGAGTTTTCGCACGGTGCGAAAACATTTTTTTATGTTTTTTTGAAAAAAATTTCAAAATTTTTTTTTATGTTTAATCCATGCAATTATATACCCCAGGGAAAATAACGGGTGAACCCGTTCGGGATTAGAGCACCAATCCACCCGTTACAAAAACGTGCGAATTTGATGAATGCCTTGATCGAAGGCCAAATGATATTATTTCTCAACGATTATTTTCTGAGGGTGGTATAACAACATATAATGAAGGTGGAAAAAAGAATTTTAAAAAAAATTCAAAAAAAACTAAAAATCTTTTGACACGGTGCGAAATGTTCTCACATGAAGATTTGCCTATAGACACACACACACACACACACACACACACACACACACACACACACACACTAGCAATCCCAAATCAAAGATAGAAAGATATGCATGTATTTTACTTTTGATTTTGGGGTGATGGAGCTTGGACTTTTTAGCATGGGGAAGATGCCAATATAAGATTTGCTAAGGGGAGATTCACCAACGATTTTAAGTATAGAGATGATATTCAAGATATGTGGAGAAAGAAAAATATGTAACGCTCAGTTCACTCTTTTGTATGTGCATGACAACTTTCACCATGGTAATGTAATCTACTCAGTTTGATTTCAGAAAGTAAACTAATCTAATTATATCAAAAGGCATGCATTCAATCAACCTGGAAGTTGGGCGTACAATTTCATGCAAATAGAAGTGATAATAGATAACAAAGCAGTACTCCAAGTTTAAGCAATCAATGCGTGAAGCTTGCTGTGTTTTCTATGAAAAGTATACAATATAAATTTTTAGACTCAGCTAATGCTAGAATTTCATTCACAATCATATATAATAGAGCTGCAGGTTCCTGTTCTCAAATGCATGGCGATGTATAGCATATGATATCTGAAATAAAAATAATGACATGGCAAGAGAATACGCATATAAGAGCAAGCTAACTCCAAGTCATCGTCATCATAGAGAATTCATTACTAGCAAAAAGGATAAAAGAAATAAGGATAAAGGAAAAATACGAACTAACAATACAAATGCAACGCACTCAGAAAGTAAGAAAACGTGATGCATGAGAAAAAAATGAATAAGTGGGTGAAAATAAGTGGAAAATAAAGAAAGGTAGAAAAATAAAGATAAAAACAAAGAAAAAGTAAAAAGTGTGTGAGACACTCACTCCCCTAAGCTAAACTGCACATTGTCCTCAATATGCTAAGTGTGGCACAAGGACATATATGAGAGGGGTGTTGGAAGCAACGATCTAGGATCTTGGTTTGATGATGACAAACGTGTCGGTATATCTAATGTGTGTGATCAGTATGTTTCAGGCTTGGCAAAATGATATACTTTCGATATTTGGCGGATTTGCTATTCGTATAGCACATTGGGAGAGATGTAGTGTTTATGCACAAAGAAGTGTGACTTGGTCAATGAAGAGCAAAATTTGGACTAGGTCCAATATGGGATGAGATGGGGATGAGATGGGCTTGATCAAATCTTTTAGTAAGATTTACGAATATTTGAATTCTAAAGGGATTTCATCAAATCTATTTGTTCTACCCAATTATCCTATTCAAATACATTATCTCTTTAGGATTCCTATACAAAGATTGCTTCAAATCTTTTCTAAATCCTAGGGATCCTATCCATGACCCAATTACTAGTTTCAAAAACCCTAGTCCTACTATATATATATAGGGCATCATCCTAGGGTTAATTTGCGCGGCCATAGCAATAATATAAAACAAAAAAAAACCCTAGCATCAATTGTATTTTCCGCAAGCCTCTTCCCATCAAAATCTTCATCAATTGTATTTGCATCTGCCGCAATTTTTTTATCAAAAGTATCATCCAGCCTCACACATAAGGCAAAAGACTTTTAAGCTAGATCTCCCAGAGCCAAAGCTTTAACCTTCAAGCTCATTGCCACCAAACGAACGCCGAAGCCGCTGATCAAGTCGGAGAAGGCTGCTGTGTCACTCGGAGAACCGACGTCAAGAGCCCACCATCATCACCAATCAAAGCGAAGCGGTTTGCCGTCGCCATCTCCTTCGAGTAGCAGCTGCCTGAACGTCGCCGTCGCCTCTGAGAACTCATCGCCGGTAGGGACGTCGTTGTCGTCGACGTGGAGATCGAAGAGCCATCATCGAAGCTAAAGAAAAGTCGGAGAAATCAGCTGGGGTCCGCCGTTCAAGGCTCTACAAGACGAAGACAACGTCGCCGTCAAGTGCTTCGGAGTCTCCGCCGAGATCGTATACATCGAAGAGCTCTCCGCCGTTGAGGGCACATCACCGGAGATCGCCGTGCAAAAACTCGAAGACAATCACTGCTCCCGAAGAAGACGAAGTCGACCCTCGGAGTTGCCGCTGCCATCGCCATCAAGAGAAGTCGTCGCCGTGACTTCCTCGTCCCTGTCGAAGTGGAGCTCGGAGTCGCTGTTGCTGCAACCCTCGTCGTCGAGACGAGACCGCCGTCGTTGCCGTCGAAGGGCCGCTGTTGCACGCGAAAGAACGACGACACGCTGACGTGGATTCGCCTTCACGCTCTGAGAAATCAATACGAAGCCAATTGACATAGGGAACGGTTGATTGAAATCGAATGGCGGATGCGAGTGAGAAAGCAAGATCAACGGCCCATATTAATCAAGCGATCGGAAGAGAACCCGCTGACTTGGCTTGGGGAATTAAAGAGAGTTTCTTTGCGATCCGACCGAAGACGTTTTAAGTTGAACTGATTTTCCATGCGCACCAACCACTTCTTTTAAAGGGAACTGCTACGTGCACAGACCGACAGTTTATAAGGGATTGAACTGAAATTGCTTTGTGCACAGACCAGTGCATAACTTGACATCTAGGAGTCGGATTGAGACACCGTTTGCGTCAGATTGGAGCTGACGACGTGCTAATCGACAGAGACGCCTACACGGACACAAACTGAGCATTTATAAACCCTTAAACTCCTTTATTTGTGTCTTATTGTAACGTTCTCTGTGGGGAAACTTTTACCTATATTTGGGACTATTTTGGGACTTGTCTAGTTGGGACTAGACAAGTGGGACCCAGCTAGTTTGGGACTAGCTGGTAGAAAGCTTTGCTAGGATTGATAGTGAGAGGAAACATTGTGTGTGTGGTACTGAGAGTCTGGCGAGTGTAGAGACGTAGAGGGTGCTCTGAGCGTGCTCTAACTTGTGACTTTGTACCTATTGCACTATTCAATCTAGTATTTGCTTTGGGGGCTGGAGTAGGTCGTTGGGACGACCGAACCAGGGTAAATCTGTTGTGTACTCTGTGTCTGCATTTTAGTTACTCTGGTTGTGCTATAACTGCGTGTGATTATTCGTGGGTTGCACGAATTATTTTTATAAGCCTATTCAACCCCCCCCCCCTCTAGGCTAGGATCCAGATCCAACAAGTGGTATCAGAGCCAGTTTAGTAGATCTAGCCTAGTTTGACCATGGACCACATTGATAGTGCTTTTGCTGAGGGTCAGTCTATTTCCCGACCACGTAGATTTAATGGAGGAGATTATGCTTGCTGGAAAAATCGTATGAAAATCTATCTTATTTCTATTGATTATAAAGCTTGGCAAATTGTTGAAAAAGGATATAAATCACATGTTATTAAAATTGAAAATACTGAAATGCCTAAACCTGATGATAAGTGGGATGATAGTGATTGGAAGCTTTATTCTCTTAATGCTAAAGCTATGAATGCTCTTATTTGTGCATTAGATAAATCTGAATTCAATCGTATCTCACATTGTCTAACTGCGCAGGAAATATGGCATACTTTGGAGGTGACGCACGAGGGAACGTCACAGGTAAAGGAGTCTAGACTTGCACTTCTGAGCACGGAATACGAGGGATTTCGCATGCTACCATCAGAGACCATATCAGAAATGTTTGCGAGGTTCACCAATATTGTCTACAAGTCTAGTTCGCTCGGTAAGCCATATTCTAGCCTTGAGCAGGTGAGAAAGATATTAAGAGCACTGCCAAGCTCTTTCAGGCCTAAAGTTACTGCCATCCAAGAAGCGAAGGATCTATCGCAGATGAGGGTGGAGGACTTGATAGGTAATTTAATGTCCCACGAGCTTGAATTGCAAAATATTGATGAAAGGGAGAAACCGGAGGAAAAAGAGAAAGCTACCAAGCCACTTGCTCTGAAAGCTGACGGAAGTGAAGATGATGATGATGACATAGCGCTAATGGTCAGAAATTTCAGAAAGTTTGTCCAGACCAAGCAAGGAAGAGCAGAAATGGCACCCAGGTTTAATCGCTCTAACTTTTTTCAGTCTTCTAAGCAAAATTATGATCAGAATACTACTAATAGAATGACTTGTTTTAAATGCAAGAAAAGAGGACATCGAATGAGGGATTGCCCACATGAGACAGCTCAGGTAGCTAAAGAAAAGGGAAAATCCAAGGTGCTTACTTGGGACATGGATAGCGAAGCTGAGAGCGAGGAGGAGGAACACGAAGCCCATTCATGCATGGCATTGATGGGAATACACAATGAGGTAATTTCTGATAGTAAAACTGAACTTCTTACTCTTTGTAAAGAAATGCAAGATAAAATAGTAGAGCTTGAATCCACTATAGATGATTATCAAAATGAGAACTTTGAAATGCAACAATCTGAATATGAAATGTCTAAAGAGATTGAAAAGCTCAAAATTGATATTGTTGCTCGTGACTCTACTATTGACACTTTGAAAAAGGAAAAGTCCAGTTTTAATGATGAAGCACCTTGCCTCTCGTGTCCTTCCTTGATGAATAATATTAGCATGCTTAAACTTGATTTGATTAAGCTCGAAACTGAAAAAGACTATGTGATTAGAGAGCTTAATGATAAATTTTGCATGTTGGATAATGATTTTAAAAGAAAACTGATTGAATTTGAAAAGAAGGAAGAGGAAAACAAGAGGGTTTTTATAAGTAAATGCACGATGCTTGTGGAAGAGAATAAACAATTAAAAATCAAAGTCTCCCATCTTGAATTGGCCATTAAGAAATTCTCTATAGGAAAACAATCGTTGGACACTATTTTAGAGAATCAATTATATGGCAATAATAGAAGAGGACTTGGTTTTGGTCTGAAAACGTTGAAAAGCAAAAATTCAAGAAATTCCACAATGTACCCTCTATTGCAAAGAACAAATATGCAAAGTGCTTTACATGTGATAGTGTAGGCCACACTTCATATTATTGCAAATTTAGGAACACTAATATCAAGTTTAAACAAGTGTGGGTTCCTAAAACAATATTGGCTAACACTAGTGGACCTTGTTGGATTCCAAGGTCACACTTAACACCTTTCATGTAGGTATGATGGAGTTTTGACGAGGAGCGATATATTCAATGTCTCATTCTTATAGCTCCTTCGTCAAAAGGCGACGAGAAGGTATAATTTTTATCCCTCTTTGCATTTCATTGCATACCTTCATAGATTGTTTTTGTGTGCTTGATTTATTTTGTTTTGTGTGCTTGCATGGATGATTTTTTAATGTTTTTATTTCTGAAAAAAAAATTTTGAAAAATCAAAAATAAAAAAATTGTGCTTATTGTAACCTCTTTTGAATCTCTTAAGTGACATTGTATGAATGATCAATTCTATCCCTTGTAGAAGTCAATTCATTATCGTTGTAGCTACATGAACATGATGTTATTCTTTTTAGTAGCCATGACATGTCTCTAAAATTTCAAACTTGACATCTACACCTACATTTGCACTTTCACGATATTTGACTTTTTAGTACTTTTGGAGATTCTTTTGACGAATAATGGAAAGTGAATGTAGGAATGTTTAATTCTAGAATTTTCTAAGGGATATAAAGTGTTTAGACATGAATTAAAATCGAGCACAAAAGAATTGCAAATGAAAAAAATATTATGAAAATTGCTCCGTATGAAAAATGGATACACTTCATGGCTAATACACAACCCACGAGTATCCAACTTGTGCTAAATGGGTAATCATTAGCGTTGGTGTATATAACTCGTCAAGCAATGCCACCCCGCATTTAAAAGTCCTTTTAGGCCATGTTTTGGGGTTCGGTAACTTGAACTCATCTTTGATGAGGTGGGAAAAATCAATCCTAGTGATACTCATGAAAATTGGAAAATGTGGATTGATTTGGTTGATTTTCTGATATTGAATCTCCTCTTGTACTTTATTGTCCATATCACTACACTTACACAAAGGTGGAGAAGTCTTGTTACGAAATTCTATGAACTTGAACTGTCTATTATTTGGAATACTCATGCAAAGTGCACGCTACATCTAATAATGGTTTATTTTTGCATGGGATATTTTTGTGACTTCATTAATCCACTTTTGGTGATTACAAAGGGGCAGAAAGAAAAGATTTTTTTTACAGATTTGAGCTTTGATGTTGATATTATTTGTTGAAGGGGGAGCTTGAAATTTACTTGAATACTTGTTGAAGGGGGAGCTTGAGAGAAGGGGGAGCATGCTATTGTATGTGCATGCCATGTTGTAGTGCGTGAATATTCATCTCATGATTCATATTGCATTACACCCTTCAACACACTTCACACACTCATTTCTATTGATCAAATCTTTTGTGGGTTTGTCATCACCAAAAGGGGGAGATTGTTGGAAGCAACGATCTAGGATCTTGGTTTGATGATGACAAACGTGTCGGTATATCTAATGTGTGTGCTCAGTATGTTTCAGGCTTGGCAAAATGATATACTTTCGATATTTGGCGGATTTGCTATTCGTATAGCACATTGGGAGAGATGGAGTGTTTGTGCACAAAGAAGTGTTACTTGGTCAATGAAGAGCAAAATTTGGACTTGGTCCAATATGGGATGAGATGGGGATGAGATGGGCTTGATCAAATCTTTTAGTAAGATTTACGAATATTTGAATTCTAAAGGGATTTCATCAAATCTATTTGTTCTACCCAATTCTCCTATTCAAATACATTATCTCTTTAGGATTCCTATACAAAGATTGCTTCAAATCTTTTCTAAATCCTAGGGATCCTATCCATGACCCAATTACTAGTTTCAAAACCCCTAGTCCTACTATATATATATATATATATATATATATATATATATATATATATATATATATATATATATATATATATATATATATAGGGCATCATCCTAGGGTTAATTTGCGCGGCCATAGCAATAATATAAAACAAAAAAAACCCTAGCATCAATTGTATTTTTCGCAAGCCTCTTCCCATCAAAATCTTCATCAATTGTATTTGCGTCTGTCGCAATTTTTTTATCAAAAGTATCATCCAGCCTCACGCATAAGGCAAAAGACTTTTAAGCTAGATCTCCCAGAGCCAAAGCTCTAACCTTCAAGCTCATTGCCGCCAAACGAACGCCGAAGCCGCTGATCAAGTCGGAGTAGGCTGCTGTGTCACTCGGAGAACCGACGTCAAGAGCCCACCATCATCACCAATCAAAGCGAAGCGGTTTGCCGTCGCCATCTCCTTCGAGTAGCAGCTGTCTGAACGTCACCGTCGCCTCTGAGAACTCGTCGCCGGTAGGGACGTCGTTGCCGTCGACGTGGAGATCGAAGAGCCATCATCGAAGCTAAAGAAACGTCGGAGAAATCAGCTGGGGTCCGCCGTTCAAGGCTCTGCAAGACGAAGACAACGTCACCGTCAAGTGCTTCGGAGTCGCCGCCGAAATCGTATACATCGAAGAGCTCTCCGCCGTTGAGGGCACATCACCGGAGATCGCCGTGCAAAAACTCGAAGACAATCACTGCTCCCGAAGAAGACGAAGTCGACCCTCGGAGTTGCCGCTGCCATCGCCAGTAAGAGAAGTCGCCGCCGTGACTTCCTCGTCGCTGTCGAAGTGGAGCTCGGAGTCGCTGTTGCTGCAACCCTCGTCGCCGAGACGAGACCGCCGTCGTCGACGTCGAAGGGCCGATGTTGCACGCGAAAGAACGACGACGCGCTGACGTGGATTCGCCTTCACGCTCTGAGAAATCAATACGAAGCCAATTGACAGAGGGAGCGGTTGATTGAAATCGAACGGCGGATGCGAGTGAGAAAGCAAGATCAACGGCCCATATTAATCAAGCGATCGGAAGAGAACCCGCTGATGTGGCTTGGGGAATTAAAGAGAGTTTCTTTGCGCACCGACCGAAGACGTTTTAAGTTGAACTGATTTCCCATGCGCACTGACCACTTCTTTTAAAGGGAACTGCTACGTGCACAGATCGACAGTTTATAAGAGATTGAACTGAAATTGCTTTGTGCACAGACCAGTGCATAACTTGACATCCAAGAGTCGGATTGAGACACCGTTTGTGTCAGATTGGAGCTGACGACGTGCTGATCGACAGAGACGCCTACACGGACACAAACTGAGCATTTCTAAACCCTTAAACTCCTTTATTTGTGTCTTATTGTAACGTTCTCTGTGGAGAAACTTTTACCTATATTTGGGACTATTTTGGGACTTGTCTAGTTGGGACTAGACAAGTGGGACCCAGCTAGTTTGGGACTAGTTGGTAGAAAGCTTTGCTAGGATTGATAGTGAGAGGAAACACTGTGTGTGTGGTACTGAGAGTCTGGCGAGTGTAGAGACGTAGAGGGTGCTCTGAGCGTGCTCTAACTTGTGACTTTGTACCTATTGCACTATTCAACCTAGTATTTGCTTTGGGGGCTGGAGTAGGTCGTTGGGACGACCGAACCAGGGTAAATCTGCTGTGTACTCTGTGTCTGCATTTTAGTTACTCTGGTTGTGCTATAACTACGTGTGATTATTCGTGGGTTGCACGAATTATTTTTATAATCCTATTACCCCCCCCCCTAGGCTAGGATCCAGATCCAACAAGGGGTGGGTGGATGCGGATGCATGTATGATAAAAAGTGAAAATGGAAGAAAATGGAATTGATATGCATATGATAAGTGTAGAATGCAAATGATGGATGTGATGAGTGTTGGATCTGGATCCTTGCCTAGAGGGGGTGAATAGACTAATAAAAATATTCTCGTGCAACCCACGAGAAATCACACACAGTTAAAAAACATGCAAAGTAAATAAAAGGCAATCACAGAGTACGCACAGATTTACCCTGGTTCGGTCGCATCAACGACCTACGTCTAGCCCCCAAGCAAATAATAGCATTAATATGTTTCTCCTATACACCTACAATGGGGTCCTAGCTCCAACTTCCCACCTAAACTGTACCACACTCAACAAAGTGCAGAACCCTATCAACCTAGTAAATGTGTATCTTGACTGCAACAACACGTCAAGACCCTCTTGTCTAGCCCCAACCAGACAAGTCCAAAATAGCCACAAAATAGGTAAAGTTTCCCATACAGAGAATGTTACACTAATACACGAATATAAAGAGTAAATGGTTTAGAAATTCTCTGCTCATGTCTGTGTAGTCGTCTCTATCAATCAGCACATCGTCAGCTCCAATCTGACGTAAACGGTGTCTCGATCCGACTCCTGGATCTCAATCTGTCTCAAATAGCACATTGGTCTGTGTGTAAAGCAATCCCAGTTCAAAACTAATTTATAAGCGGTCTGTGCGCAGAGAAATCCCCTTAAAACAATAATCCACGTCAGCACAGCCTTTTGCGTTTGTTTTTGATTGCATGCGGTTGCCACATCAGTAATTAACTTCGATTTGTATTAGGGCATGCAACAGCGAAATTTCGATCGACTTTGCCATCCGTCTGCTTCGACTCCGGTGGCAGCGCTTGCAGCGTCTCAGCTCAAGTGGCAAGAACGGCATCGAGCTCTTATCGATGGTGAGGATGACGATGGCGACCTCTGTCTACGACGTGTGTAACGCCCAGTTTTTTTATCTATACGTAGTTCGTACGTATTTTAGTATAGCGATTTATCGGAGTAATTAATATACGGTTGTATTTTACACTTTGATTTTTATTTGTAGATTCCCTAACTCAGACGCGTGGCCGGATTTATTTTTAGCGATACTCTCGAAGGCGCGATTATTCCGGTATTTTTCTTTTAATTTTTGGATGCCAAAAGGCGAAGCTATAAAATCGGATTATCAATATTTATTAAAGTTTTTAAGCTTTCCTTTTCAAACAATTAAGTTACGGTAGGAACCTTTTCAAAAATTAAAGCTTTTAAATTAAACTCTTTTAATTAATATCTCTTTAAACTAACTAACCTATTTATTAAATATCCTAACTTAAAATTTTAACTTTAAACTTCTTTTATAAACTGATTCTATTTCTTTATATCATAATATAATTCTTTTCCCACGTCATCCATTTCCGTGCATGGGATCTTAACAGATCCACGTCTCTCTCTCCCCCTTCAACCCCGCATACCAAACCGCCCCCGATCCCGCGTACTTGCAACGGCCGTCAACGACATGTGCACAGCCCACAGTCCCCTCTTCGTCGAACGCCAACGCTGACATCACCCCACGTTCGCCCTCTTCCCTTGCACGCACACGTGGGCGCAAAACACACTGCCCATTCACGTTCTCCACTTCTCCCTCTTATTCTCATTCCTCATTCTTTTAAACCCATGCAGCCCTCCTCATTTTACAAAACAACAGCTCTCCTCCCCTTTTTGGTTTCCAAGCAACGTATAGAGACCGCCGACCGACAAGATCCTTGCTGCCCCTACGTTCGCAAGTGAGGACAGACCACGCACCATCATCGAGCGGCCCCAGGCGACTCCACGTCTCCGGCGAACCAATTACAACCCACCAAACTCACACCCCGCCCCCAGCCTCGCCGCCGAACGGCCAAAGCCCTCCGCCATCCTCGCCCAGTCCGATACACACCACCCCGCA
Source organism: Scilla litardierei (assembly GCA_030789695.1). Taxonomy (NCBI): domain Eukaryota; kingdom Viridiplantae; phylum Streptophyta; class Magnoliopsida; order Asparagales; family Asparagaceae; genus Scilla; species Scilla litardierei. Next base: position 119,628 of record JAULAV010007662.1, on the reverse strand, counting down.
ACTCAGCCTCGCTTCGCCTCCGAACCACCCGCCAACCTCCGACTTTCACCTGTTGGAATAAATTGCAGATTTCAGGAGGATGGTGCTATTAATACAGAGAAAGAAAGGACTTATCGGATTGCCGAGGCGTGCTAGGCACTGTCCTTAAGAGTAGATTTCCGCCCCTCAGAGTATGAACTCGGTGCAAGACAGGTCAAGCGGCTACCCTCCAGGATTCAACGGCAGCGGCCTTGTAAGTGTGCACTCACAATACAAGGCTCCAGCGAGCAGCAACTGTTATTCGATCTCCAAGGAAGAGGAAGAGGTGCGCAGCAATCTGCAGCAGCAAGGAATCTACAGGATCGCAGCAAGAAGGAAGTCACAGAGCGAGAGGATCCGTATGTTCGGGCTTGTGGAGGAAGAGGCGAACATACAGAAGGAACGAAGCTGATTGTTGGTGGAAGAATGGATTTTGCGAAGTGTCACTCACTCTTGAGATGATTTTTCGAGTTTATATAGAGTAAGAGAAATGGCCGTTGGAATTACAGTCATTAAAGGAAAATATAGCTGTTGCGAAATTAAAACAGCCATTATTGAAAATATAGCTGTTAAGCCATTAAACAACGCAATTAATAGTGAATATGGCTGTTGGGAAAATTAATGGGCCTTTCAATTTTTCTAAAACAAGTGGGCTAAAAAAAGATGCAAAACTCGGGCACTCCGCGCGCGCACCCGTGAACCCCCCCTGCGCAGGCGCGACGCCAGCGCACACACGCTAAGGTTTTCCGGATCCGACGCCCACAAATTCCATTCGGTTCAACCCGGTTTGGGCTCGGCCCCTTGCTTGGGCTCATGTGCACGCGAGCTACCCCCAATTTCTAGCCCATTAACAAGTCCAATAGCCCACTAATAGGAAGACTATAATATACCCATTGAAGAGTTATCTCCCATCCAATGTGGGACTATCTTTTCCCTTGAAATGAAGAAATATCCAACAATCCCCCACAATTTCAAAATTTCAAGAGGTAATGAAATAAGAATCCAAGATGAGGAAAAAGGAAAAAACGTGAGATCGAAAACGACAATTCAATACATTAGCAATGGTGACTTTCGGTCTATGAACCATTACTTAGGGAATGGAAGTGTGTTCTACAAGAAGTTGGTGATACATATAGTTTCTATGAACCAATCTCCTTTATTGTAAAACATTGACTCACAACCCATACTGAATCATCAATGAATAGTTGCTTGCTCTTTCGGGTTGGCACGTTTCGGCCATGCGCCATACCTGGATTTTCATGAGTGCTCTAACGAATGTACCCAAATTCGCATAAGAAGCGGCCCCACTTCCACACCCATATAGGTGGACCCATCAAGTGTGCTCGACGATTATGCACACCACCCAACAAGGGCTATGGTTTCCATTAAGAGTCATATGCTCACCCTCTCTCATCGTCGATAGCACTATCTACAACATAGGAAGGGACATGAACATAATGATAGTGCTCCTCACGATCAACAAGTGACTTGTTGTTACCCATATGAACCTACTTCATGAGATCATCAATCACATAGGTTGGGTTACCATCACTCTTGACCTATGTTTTAGGTATAAGTCACATTCCCCTCGATGTACTTTCCACTAACTTCCTATTTAGTGGTTTTGTCAGAGGAACAGCCAAATTCATCTCTGACCTCACATAATCAAGGGATACTATCCCATGATCTAGCAGCTGCCTCACAATAGAGTGCCTTAGGCGTATATGCCTACTCTTCCCATTAAAAACATTATTTCTGGCTTTCGCAATTGCAGCTTGACTATCTCACTGGATAGACACATACGGTACCGGTTTTTTTTTTACAAATGGGAAGATCATCAAGAGGGTTCTTAAGCCATTCGGCTTCACTACATGCCTTCTCCAAGGCAATAAACTCGGACTCCATAGTAGACCGAGCAATACATGTTTGTTTGGATGATTTCCAGACACCGCACCTCCACCAAGTGTAAAAACATAACCACTTGTGGATTTAAGCTCATCTGAATCAGAGATCCAGATTGCATCAGTAAACCTTCTAAAACTGATGGATCGCAATTAGTCTTCTTCCTAATTCTTTTCTTAGGTTCTGGTAAAAGAACTTTAGCTAGGCACCCCCACACATTGAGGTAAACAAGTTTTTTATTTATTTATTTGTAAAACAAGCTCAAACTCTTGTTTTGACACAATGCTTACGAATGTTCAAGACACCTGACAAGTTTAGCAACAATTTGTTCATGCAAATCAGATGATCCATATGCAAGAGTGGGTATACTGTCCTGTCAACTAAATATTTAAAAAAATAGCATAAAACAAAAGTTTCAAAATACCACACAACTAATGGAGCATATATATTTTGCAGCGACAGTAATCAACTTGAAACAGTCAGAGATCGTTTGACCATAATTAATGTACATACACAAGGGATGCAAAAGGAGGATATGACACCATTTCCGGTAACATTATCCTAACCAAAATAAACATTTCAACTTTGAAGCAAATGACTGAATTTGCAACACGCACTTAAAATTTTCCAGAAGTTGAACATATATCTGAGACTATCAGATACAAGAAAAGAGAAAATTATATCTGGGTGCAGAGCAGTCATCCCTTTTATTTCTAAGAAATCATTTTAACTTGGCCAATGCTAAATACACCGCAGCAGTTGCAGTGCAATGTCATCTAACTTTAGCAGACCATTTTCCAATTTTGCAAATGAATTTCTATGTACTTTAAGTACATCATTGTAACAAGCAATTTTAGTTAACATGCATCCACATCACTCCATTCTAAGCAATTAGACAACCCATCCAAAAAATAGCCATTAAACATTGACTGTTTCATTGGAAACGCCCAAAATACATTGTACGAAGAAAATGGCAAAAGACTGACAGCTTTCAAATCACAATCCTCACTTACAAATAACAAAACAAAAAACATTTCAGAATTTGCATCATTTCTATTTTCACATCCGAGAACATGCAAATAATAGTCATCAAAAATTTTGGTAATATAAATGAGGTTCTGTTTTGAATTACACCCCCAGCAATCACCCAATGACAAAATGCAAGAGACACAGAAATCCACAAAAATATTTTCTTGTTGGTGCTTTTACAAGCAAACAACTTGCATATGAAATCAAAAGCTCGTCTTTTGACACAAAAAGAGATTTTTTTTTTAAATTAAAAATAAATAGATATGCATTTCATACTAGAATGCTTAATAAGGAGTAGCCTGCATCTAATTGATAAAGCCCACAAAAGAGTTCATGAAACGAAGAAAGCCATCTCAGTTTTCAGTCTTCGAATACAGCAATCAAATGAACATTTAAACATCCCCTTAAACTAAATCCAAGAAAACAAATAATCACTTGAATCATCCACAAAAGGAAAATACCCATTTTCATTTTATGATAGTTAAGTATATATGAAGACAACACAATATATGAGATCATTACTCCTCAGTAAATTTCGGGTACAACTCTAAGTTAAAGGCTTAAAAATAATTAGACATCATCTAAAAATAGTCATTGTCAACCAACAACAAATTCTTGGCTAAGTAGCTTAAGGAGCATGGAGAAGAGACAAGTTTCAAATATAGGATAACACCCGATATCAATAATGCCAACAGCTTTCATGTTTAAGCTCATGCAACCAAGCTAAGACGGAAGGGGAGTCAAACACAGTAGACTACGCATACCTAAAGCATATGTAAACATAGAAAGTGCAATGGACCCATTTGAGACCCCAAAAGAAAAGTTGTCTTGATATAATCATGATCCTTAGTTAAGCTTACTAAACACTTTTACCAAACTATGCAGAATTATGTTTCTTCACTATAATGTACTTATCTGTATGTATACATCAGGCTACCTCCCGATAATTAATCTCCAATAAAACATTTTCTATAATAATACAAATGGTGCCAACAATGTAAATTCAGTATATTAAGTAAACCGAAAGAAGGTTAGAGAGCTTGCATGTTTTAGAATGTAGCACATAACATACAATACAAGTGAAGGTCATCGATCCAAATCTTCATTTTAATGAGATATGATTGAAGAATTTTTTTTTTTTTTAAAAAGTATATAATTCAACATAAATTCTTATAGTCACTATGTGCTGATCATGCATATGTATGATCACAAATAGGCCTGAACCCATTTATACAATATTCCTATTGAGCATGACATGAAGACCATCAGAATGTAAACAATTCTTGAATAAATATAGCCTCCAAGTAATCATATATAAGAACATAATTTTATAACTTGAAATTTGTCTGTCTTGGGCTGTCCGTGAAATAAAGTTATAAAATTAGCTATGAAGTAGGCTCTATAACAAAAGAAATATCAATAGGAGAAAATAAATAAGTGCACTCTGCAGATAATTTTGTTGGTTCCGTAAATATGTGTTCATGAATTAAATGCCAATAAGTCACAAATCAGTTTGCATTGTTTAGTTCCATCTCCAAGATCTCTGATATAACAGCCATATAAATCCGAATGCCATGAAAGCTTTATGCCAATATAAATTTAAAATTCAACCACAAGTTGGAGTTGATACGTAAGCATGTTCATATTTTACAAGTATAAAACACAATAGCATGGGCATCATTTACAATTATAATTAGTGACCAGAATACACAAGTATAATAAACGACAGCAGACACTCAGCAAGCGAATCGTATGTCCGATATCAGACCGAACTCAATGCAAAGAAAGGCCCAATATGAATGTACCCCTTAAATTTTCACAGAGTAAAGCATACATTTCCAGACACTAAAAAGTGGCATATCTTCGTATATATAAAAAAAACATGTAAGTATAAAAAGAGATAGATCTGAATTCGTTTGGGAAGGAAATAGCCCCCAATGAAAACCGGATATATAAAGAGTGCTAAATTAATTTTTTTCTATCTTTTTTTTAATCGATATTTTAAAGAAACTAATAGAGAACAGTTCAATCGTTGAGATAGAAGGCAAAGCCTAATTAGTGACAATAGCAACATCCATAAATCTACTCTTAAGATTGTTGGAATAAATTGCAGATTTCAGGAGGATGGTGCTATTAATACAGAGAAAGAAAGGACTTATCGGATTGCCGAGGCGTGCTAGGCACTGTCCTTAAGAGTAGATTTCCGCCCCTCAGAGTATGAACTCGGTGCAAGACAGGTCAAGCGGCTACCCTCCAGGATTCAACGGCAGCGGCCTTGTAAGTGTGCACTCACAATACAAGGCTCCAGCGAGCAGCAACTGTTATTCGATCTCCAAGGAAGAGGAAGAGGTGCGCAGCAATCTGCAGCAGCAAGGAATCTACAGGATCGCAGCAAGAAGGAAGTCACAGAGCGAGAGGATCCGTATGTTCGGGCTTGTGGAGGAAGAGGCGAACATACAGAAGGAACGAAGCTGATTGTTGGTGGAAGAATGGATTTTGCGAAGTGTCACTCACTCTTGAGATGATTTTTCGAGTTTATATAGAGTAAGAGAAATGGCCGTTGGAATTACAGTCATTAAAGGAAAATATAGCTGTTGCGAAATTAAAACAGCCATTATTGAAAATATAGCTGTTAAGCCATTAAACAACGCAATTAATAGTGAATATGGCTGTTGGGAAAATTAATGGGCCTTTCAATTTTTCTAAAACAAGTGGGCTAAAAAAAGATGCAAAACTCGGGCACTCCGCGCGCGCACCCGTGAACCCCCCCTGCGCAGGCGCGACGCCAGCGCACACACGCTAAGGTTTTCCGGATCCGACGCCCACAAATTCCATTCGGTTCAACCCGGTTTGGGCTCGGCCCCTTGCTTGGGCTCATGTGCACGCGAGCTACCCCCAATTTCTAATTTCTAGCCCACTAATAGGAAGACTATAATATACCCATTGAAGAGTTATCTCCCATCCAATGTGGGACTATCTTTTCCCTTGAAATGAAGAAATATCCAACATCACCAACCTATCTCCGACCTTCTCCCTTCCACCACCGCCTCCTCCGGTATCCAACCCAAGGCGCCGACCCCTTCTCGCATCGCCTCATCCGGACCACGCACACCACCGCAGACCGCCTCCCCTTGCCCAGCCCAACACCTCTTCAACCATCAACCCTACAGGCCGAGCCCCCACCTCTTCTCCCAGCCGCACGCGAGCACACGCCAAGGCCCTCGATTACCGTAACATCATCCTCGACCTCGCCTTCCGCCATCTCCTCCTCCCGCCGTTCACGACGACCCCTACCTCGCTCCCCAGCCCACGGCTCCATCGTCTCAAGGCCTCGCCGCCTTTTTCGACAACCTCCGTGATCCAACCCGCGCCCCGTTCGCTTCAGTCGACGCCCGCCTTCCTCCTCTCGCCGCACCACTGGAACGGCGTCAGCTCGCAGCCCCAAGCCCACTGAACGCCGGCTCCGACCTCTCCTCCGGCCTACGCCCTTGCTGCCGCCTCCTCCGGCCACCAACCTCGCATTAATCCACTCTCCGCCACTTCGTTCGCCGCCAGTCGCTGCCCAACCATGTCGTGGCCCTCACCTGCAAGTGACGAAGAGGTAACATTACAAACTGTGAGTAAATATTATTCCACATATTTTATTGTAGGTACGTTCACTCCATTATATGAAAACAGTAGTTTTTATAGTAAACTATGTTGGTATTACCTTTATATATAACCGAAGGTTAATATGTTATAATGATAGTTGTACAGGTATAAGTTTCAGTGAGTATAAATACATGTTAGTAACATTAAGAGTAGAGACTGTTAGTAACCCTAACTAACGTACTTGTGTCACCGCACATAACCAACATGTTATTATTTAGTTTATGTGTTATTATTATTGCTATTATCATGTGTTAGCAACCCTAACTCACATACTAGTCTGTCATCCTACCGTATAAATATATTTAGTGTTAGTGGCTGAACATGTTAGTTGTTATAATGTTAACATGTTCTTTTATATTCGGTTCCTTAGTTTGACATTAAATCCATTAATACAGAAACCACGCCTCCTCGCTCCTCTGTCAACCTACAGCCTAGCCCCTACCACTATCTCCTCTCCTCCACGCAACAACACAACCCAGGCCCCTCTTCTCGCCAGCCTGCTCGTCGCACCCATCACCGATCAGCCCTCCCCTCCACCGCCTTTGAGCCCGAAGCTCAATCCTCGAATACCCCATCAACGCCACCGTACCGCGCTCTCCGCCGTCCAAAACTCAACTCCCCACTTTCCTTCCCACTGCCCCGAGCCACCCACGCCATACCTTGCCACCGCCACCGCTGCCGGACGTCGTCGCCGAACCCGACATCCCGCCAACCGCTCCAGCCTATGGCAACTCCCCTCAGCATCCTCTCCTCGTCAAGGAGCTCCGGCAACGGCATCCCTCTTTGACCGTCCCTTGCCCCGCCGTCTCTCTCTCCTTCTCTGACGTTCCACAACCCCACGATGATTTCCCTCGATTCCGAGCTCATTACCTCATCAAACATCACCACCCAGCCGCTACCCACCGGGGTGCCGTCGATACTCATTGCACCACCACCCATCGCTTCAGTCGCTTCTATCCGCCCCTCACGCCATCGCCTTGTCGCCATCCAACGTCGAGCTCACCTGCAATCTCAAGGCCACGCTGTGAAGGTGAGTGCATTATAAGTGAACAGTTACTCTCTATTAATGGGCGGTCAGTATACTAAGAGTGGGCAGCACTTTATTTTTAATAGCTCGGCATGATTTCAGTAGGTCGTTGTAACCTAAGTAGTTTATTATCAGTTAATGTCTTACATACCTGGGTTTCTTGAGGTAGCAGTACTTCACAGTCCTTGCTTTAATGTTAGTACATGGGATAACATAGTTTCAGTTAATAAGCTATTAATAATGGTTAGCTTAGTTATAATTAAGTTGGTAAAACTCACAGTACCTTCTTATGATTGATGATTGGTGTATAACTCTTGGCATTTACATACGCAGTCACTCTTATATATTAGTTTGATATAATACTGGGTTAGGGGTTATACACGTGTGTTACCTTAACGTTATTGTTATAAACCGATAACTTTTAACCCGATGTCGTAAACCCAATGCAACAGATAACCGCGTCCTCATTGCGATCAACCGAACACCAGGATCATCTTTAATCAGGCAAGTGCACTTTTTACATGTCTTGCTTTTAATTGATTGGACCTGTGACTTTCTGATATACAAGTGTGCATTTTATAACTTTTTAAATATCGTTACATTTAACCGCTATGTCAAGAAATGCTTTGTTTTGATTCATGTCATGTTACACATCATGCTTGCACACTTTTGATTGAACGGTTATTGTTGGAATGTATAATGATGGAATACGTGAAATCGTGAAATTATGAATTCGTGCGCCCAAGAGGCGAAATAGTGAAATCGTGATGTCATGTGAGTTGACAACTTCGTGCTTGTAATACGACTAGGCCGGCTCGTGTTCGGTAAAACTTTTGGGTGGGGTTAGGGTTGAACGGCTACTAAGCGTATGTATGGGTCATGTCTTCAAGAACACCACCTATACGGTGGGCTAGTATCAATCGCGATTATACCCCCGCGTGAAGAATGACTTACTCATCACGTCTTAAAGGCGGGAACCCTAGGAGTGAATAGAAACACGGACGTGAAATTACAAATTGCCAAGTCATTACCGTATTTCAAACTTGCTTAGAACTGCCATGTTATTTGATAAACACACTACACTTGCCACTTATTTGATGTACACACTACACTTGTCACGTTACTGCTACACACACACACATGCCATGTTATTGCTTTACACACACTTACCATGCTTATTGCTGTACACACACCATTGCCATGTTTACTGATGTATACACCACACTTGCCATGTCCTTTGCGGTACACACACACTTGACATGCTTATTGTTGTACACACACACACTTGTCATGCTTATTGCTATACACACACACTTGCCATTAGGGCTGTTGACGAACAGAACGTTCGACGAACTACTCGTGAACAAGCTCGGTACATGTTCGTTTACGTTCGTTTAGGAAGCTTAATGAACAAGCTTGAACAGATTTTTAGAGCTCGGTTAGTAAACGAACAGAGCTTGAACATAACTGTGTTCATTCATTTATGTTCATGAACAAGCTCGTTAAGTGTTCGTGAACAAGCCCGTTAAGTGATGTTCATGAACAAGCTCGTTAAGTGTTCGTGAATGAACATCTACCGAAAATAGTAAATTTAGACAAATACTATATTTTTACTATGCTTGGAATGAATGCTTGTAATGAGATCCCTATTATGCCGGATTTATTTGTTTTTGTCCTGCAAATATTTAATCCTTTTATTTAATTGATTTAGTCATTGGCAATTACGTTTAAATATTATTATTCCTAATTAAAAAATTGACGTTCGTTTGTTTGATTGAAAATCTATTCATGAACAAAATTGATTGTGTGTTCACGAACATGTTCTTGAACATGTTCACGAACAAGCTCGATAAGTCTTGTTAACGAACAAAATGTTCGATTAACTACTCGTGAAAAAGCTCGGTAAATGTTCGTTTATGTTCGTTTACGTTCGTTCGGTAAGCTTAACAAACAAGCTTGAACATGATTTTAGAGCTCGGTTAGTAAACGAACAGAGCTTGAACATTGATTTTGTTCATGAACAAAACCAAGCTCCCTGTTCAAGCTCGTTCAAGCTCGTTCGTCAACAGCCCTACTTGCCATGTTTATTGCTGTACACACACTTGCCATGCTTTAATCGTTGTAAATTCTAATGCTGTGACTCATATTGCCATGAAATCGTTTTCGAAAACCTTGCCGAGGGTCAATTATCTTAACCTTTTAAATCTTGCCGAGCGACCCTCGCTGACGTATATTTCATTTTCTTGTGAAATATACGTCAGGTATTAGACAGGTTTGCAGAGGAGTTTGCTTAGAGACTGAGCAGGTTGACCAGGAGTGCCTTGCCGCTAAGCTCCTTCGATGAGTAGCAATGTGCCGTCGCATCATCTTCGTACTTGTTGTTTCTTTCAATTTGTATGGGCTTTATGACCCTCTTTCATTTTATTATTTGTTGTAAACTCTCTTGAGATTTGAGATTGTAAATAAATAATTTATCTGTGTTGTTTGAGTCGCATGCAAGAACCTGCAGGATCTTATCACACAGACGCGTAATGTGCTTAAACCAAGGAGGGGAGAAAAGAAAAAAAAGTACACCCTTCTTGCTTTAAGCACATGCGGACCTTCGTCGCGTCCTCGCTTCCAAGTAGAATGGGAAGCGGGGCGTGACAACGTGCGAGCTTCGACAGCAACTTCAACGATTGGACTCGACGTCGAAGGCAGATGCGAGATCTTCTCTGACTGCTCCGACAACCCAAAACGACTCGACAGCGGAGTTCTCAAGTTTCAGCAGCGACGACACGTCTCCACGGTACTAGGGCATGCAGCGAAGCTTTCCTCGACTTTGTGTGGAGATCTTCGACGGCGGCTTCACTGATGAAGCGAACGGCGATGGCTTCAGCAGCAAACAAACTCCGGTGGCTTCTTCTTCAACGGTGAACGGCGGGCGATGGATTCAGCAGCGAACAAACTCCGACTGCGGTGACTGCTCCTTCAATGGCGGACGTGGGCTTCGACTTCGCCGCTCGCTTGACGATGGCGCTCTACGACTTCGACTTTGATAGCAGATGTAGTGGCAGTCTGTTTCGACTCTCCTCAACGATGGCGACTCGTTCTCTCCGGTTGCCTGACGGCGGAGGGCGCTTCAGCGACTGCGATGCTTCTTCGACTTCGAGGGCAGCTGCGGGCTTCGACAGCGATGAGTTATCATCGTCTTCGATGTCTCCGACTTCGCCTTCTTCGACTTCAGCGATGAAGGCTCCTCAACGAGCGGCGACTCAGCTACTCTCGCACGAGATGTTGACGGCGACTTGAGCTTGCTCGGATGTGCTTGAGGTATGCGGCAGGAGGACTTGGGTGATGCTTTGGCCAAGGTCTCTTGTGCTTGAAAATGGGGTTGAAGATAATGAAGTTGAAGTCTTGACTTGCCAACGGTTTGACGCAGGGTGACGTTCTTGAGTTGGGAGATGGCTGCGGCAACGAAGGCTTTGCGTTGAGGAGTCTGTTGCTTTGATTGCTAGTATTCTATGGCTAGTTTGGGAGGAGATACAAGTTGCTAATGGCTTGAGGGAAGATAATGTATAGTTAAAGCTTTCCCTTTTGAATCTCTTTGTTACGTGACATTGCCCTTTGGAAATATTTTTGGCCGGCTTCGATTTCTTTTGGCTTGCCGCACGGAAACTTTTTTGGGTTGAGATGAATGTTTATATAGGGATCTTGGAGATTGAATTTGTCTCAAAAAAGAATCCCACAATATAAGGGATTTAAGGTTCAATTAGAGGGCAAAAAGGATTTGAATTTGGAGTCAAAATAAGATAGGAATTTTCTATATGATATGGAAGAGGTTTGAATTGGGAATAATATTTTGGCTCAATCTCTAATTGATTTGAACAAACCCAAAGTGATTCTCTCCATCTCACCCCATATTGGACCAAGTCCAAATTGCTTTGAGTATGAGTTTTTGACCAAGTCCATTAGCTATGTGAATAGCAATTCCTCCCTCTTTTGACTTAGTCAACATTCTCAAGAATTGCGTTCTCGCCATTCCTGAAAAACAATTAGCACACACGTTAAACAGTTACACACGTTTGTCATCATCAAACTAAGATCCTAGATCGTTGCTTCCAACAATCTCCTCCTTTTGATGATGACAACCCCATAAAAGATTTGAGCAAATATGTGGGCGTGTGTGAAGTGTGATGAAGGATGTAATGCATATGAGTAGTACAATGAGATGTAAGCATGCACACAATATAGAAATGGAATAAGCATGCTCCCCCTATTTTCAAGCTCCCCCTTCATCTCCCCCTTCATCTCCCCCTTCATCAAGCAATACCATATTAAGCTCCCCCTTCAACAAATAATACCAAATCTTTTCCTTTCTCCCCCTAAGTTATCATCAAAAGTGGATTAACGAAGTCATCAAATAACACAAGCAAAAATAGAGTATTATTGAGTATAGTTAGCACTTGCATGTATTTCCTACAAAGTAGACAATCCAAGTTCAGAGAAAATAATAATTTGGACTTCACCACCATCGTGTAAGTGTGGTAATATAAACAATGAAGTACTAAGGGAGATTCAATTTCGAACATCAACCAAAACAATCCACATTTTCCGATTAACATGATATTCACTAGGATTGATTTTTCCTACATCATTAAAAATGAGTTCAAGTTACCAAACCCCAAAACATAGCCTATAAGTACTCTTAAATGTGTGGTTGGCATTGCTTGACGAGTAGTATACACCAATGCTAAAGATTACCCATAAAGCATGTGTTAGATACATGTGGGTAGTATTCTTGCCATGAGTTGTATCCATTTTTCATAAGGAGCAAAGTTCATATATATATATATATATATATATATATTTAATTTACAATTCTTTTGTGCACAATTTTTATTCATGGCAATACACATCATATCCCTTAGATAATTCGGTTTTTATTCATCCTACATTCACTTTCTAACATTCATCAAAAGAATCTCCAAAAGTACTAGAAGTTTAATATTCGTGGATGTGTGAATGTAAGTGTAGAAATCAAATTAATCATTTCATGAAGCATGTCATGGCTACAAAATAGATTCTAACATGCGCATGTAGCTATATCAATAATACAATGATTTCTACAAAGGATATGAATGAACATAAAATAGTACCACTTATAATGACTCTTAAGAGGTAGTCATTAAGCACATTTTTTTATTTTTGGTTTTTCATATTTTTTAATAAAGAACTAAAACAGACCTAAAAGGCAAACATACAAGCACGCAAACAAAAATTAAATCAAGCACACACAAAAACTATGAAGGTAAGCAATGAATGCAAAGAGGGAAAAGAAATATACCTTCGCGTCGCTATTTGACTAAGGAGCTGAAAGAATGAGACCTTCAATTCATTGCTCCTCGCCAAATCTCCATCCCACCTACATGAAAGATGTTAAGTGTGACCTTGAAATCCAACAAGGTCCACTAGTGTTAGCCATTAAAGTTTTAGGAACCCAGACTTGTTTGAACTCTATGTTCGTGTTCCTAAACTTACAATAATAGGATGTGTGACCAACACTATCACAAGTAAAGCACTTTGCATGCACATTTTTTACAATAGAAGGCACATTGTAGAATTTCTTAAAGATAAGCTTTTTAGCAGTTTTTGAATCAAATCCAAGTCCTCGTCTATTATTGCCATATAATTGATTCTCTAAAATAGTATTCAACGGTTGTTTTCCTATAGAGAACTTCTTAATGGACAATTCAAGACTATAAACTATGGATTTTAATATCACATTTTCCTCCATAAGTAAAGTACATTTACTTATAAAAGCTCTCTTGTTTTCATCTTCCTTCTTTTCAAATTCATCCATTTTCTTTTTAAGTTCGTTATTTAACATGCACAACTTATCATTAAGCTCTCTAATCACATAGTCTTTTTTAGTTTCGGGATTAATCAAATCCTGCTTAAGCATGCTAATATCATTCAATAAGGAAGGACAAGAAAAACAAGCAGCTTTTTAAGATGAGCTAGATTGTTCACTTTTCAGCATGGCAATGGTTGATTTGCATTTTTCAAGTTCTTCTTTTAGGTTTTTAGATTCTTCAATCATATCATAATTTTCTTTTTGCAAATCAAAACAAGAATTTCTATAGGATTCAACTTCATCAGAAATGTCACAGTTTTCTTTTTGTAATTTAAAGCTAGCGTTCCTATAGTCATTTAAAGTAAGTTCTAGCTCATCAATTTCCTCTTGCATAGCTTTAAAAATAATTATAAGTTCAGCTTTACTACCAGATTTTACCTCGTTATGTTTTGCCAACAAGCAGAGGGAGGAGTGTGCTTCATTCTCCTCAAGCTCATCTGCATTATTCATGTCCCACGTTCGCACTACAGCTTTTCATTTCTTCTCTACGACACCAGCTATTTCTTGGGCAACGTTTAGCGAAGTGTCCCTGCTTCATGCATTTAAAACAAATAACTTTACGCTTAGTATTGTCACAAAGAGAAGCATCAAAATTATTTAAAAGAGCGTTTCTTCCCATTTGATTCTTTTCATTGCAGTTGAGGGATTTCTCACTTCCATATGCAATTTCCAAAGTCCTCCATATATCCTGCGTAGAAGAGCAATGTGAGATACGATCAAATATTATTCTACTCAACCCACACAACAAGATATTCATTACTCTAGCATTTATAGCACACACATTTTTATCATTTAAATTCTGATTACTTTCAGGCATAGAATATCTGTTATCAATAATGTACCAAGTATCAACATCAACTGATAATAAATAAGTTTTCATCCTAGCCTACCAGTATATATAATCATGGCCACTAAATAGAGGAGGACGATCAATAGGCATGTCGTGGAGAAAGACTAACTTTGGAGTTTTCATGATAGCTAGACTAGACTAGATCCTCTAACCTTCTTTGATACCACTTGTTGGATCTGGATCCTTGCCTAGAAGTGGGGTGAATAGACTTATAAAAATATTCTCGCGCAACCCACGAGAAATAACACGCAGTTAAAAACACAAGCAGAGTAAATAAAAGGCAATCACAGAGTACGCACAGATTTACACTGGTTCGGTCGCATCAACGACCTACGTCCAGCCCCCAAGCAAATACTAGCATTAATATGTTTCTCCTATACACCTACAATGGGGTCCTAGCTCCAACTTCCCACCTAGACTTACCACACTCAACAAAGTGCAGAACCCTATCAACCTAGTAAATGCGTATCTTGACTGCAACACATGTCAAGACCCTCTTGTCTAGCCCCAACCAGACATGTCCAAAATAGCCACAAAATAGGTAAAGTTTCCCATACAGAGAACGTTACACTAATACACGAATATAAAGAGTAAATGGTTTAGAAATTCTCAGCTCATGTCTGTGTAGTCATCTCTGTCAATCAGCACGTCGTCAGCTCCAATCTGAAGCAAACGGTGTCTCGATCCAACTCCTGGATCTCAATCTGTCTCAAATAGCACACTGGTCTGTATGTAAAGCAATCCCAGTTCAAAACTACTTTATAAGCGGTCTGTGCGCATAGCAATCCACTTAAAACAATAATCCACGTCAGCACAGCCTTTTGCGTTTGTTTTCGATTGCATGCAGTTGCCACTTCGGCAATTCACTTCGATTTGTATTAGGGCATGCAACGGCGAAACTCTGATCGACTTTGATGTCCGTCTGCTTCGACTCCGGTGGCAGCGCTTGCGGCGTCTCAGCCAAGTGGCAAGAATGGCAACGAGCTCTTCTCGAAGGTGAGGATTACGACGTCGACCTCTGTCTACGGCATGTGAGCTTCGACAGCAACTTTAACGCTGGGACTCAACGTCGACGGCGGATGTGAGATCTTCTCTGACTGCTCTGACAACCCAAAGCGACTCGACATCGGAGTTCTCAAGCTTCAGCATCGACGACATGTCGTCGGCGATGCTAGGGCATGTAGCGAAGCTTTCCTCGACTTTGCATGGAGATCTTCGATGGCGGCTTCACTGAGGAAGCGAATGGAAATGGCTTCAGCAGCAAACAGACTCTGGTGGCTTCTTCTTCAATGGTGAACGCAGGCAATGGCTTCAGCAGTGAACAAACTCCGAATATGGCGACTGCGCCTTCAATGGCAGAGTGGGCTTCGACTTCGCCACTCACTTGACGGTGGCGCTCTCTGACTTCGAATTTGATAGCAGATGCAGCAACGGTCTGCTTCGACTCTCCTCAACGATGGCGACTCATTCTCTTCAGTTTCCCAACGGCGGAGGGCACTTCAGCGACTACGATGCTTCTTCGACTTCGAGGGCAGCTGCGGGATTCGACAACGATGAGTTAAAGTCTTCTTCGATGTCTCCGACGTCGCCTCCATCGACTTCAGCGATGAAGGCTCCTCAACGAGCGACGACTCAGCTACTCTCGCACGAGATGTTGACGGTGACTTGAGCTTGCTCGGATGTGCTTGAGGTATGCGGTAGGAGGACTTGGGTGATGCTTTGGCCAAGGTCTCTTGTGCTTGAAAATGGGGTTGAAGATAATGAAGTTGAAGTCTTGACTTGCCAACGGTTTGAAGCAGGGTGATGTTCCTTAGTTGGGAGATGGCTGCGGCAACGAAGGCTTTGCGTTGAAGAGTCTATTGCTTTGATTGCTAGTAGTCGATGGCTAGTTCGAGAGGAGATACAAGTTGCTAATGGCTTGAGGGAAGATGATGTATAGTTAAAGCTTTCCCTTGAGAATCTCTTTGTTACGTGACATTGCCCTTTGGAAATATTTTTGGCCGGCTTCGATTTCTTTTGGCTTGTCGCACGCAAACTTTTCTTTAGGATGTGATCACCTCATATGATTACATTAGAAAGTCAAACTCCTCTTGGGTTTGGTTCCCTAATGTTTAGGTTCCCCACACACATTTGCATATTGCATGGGTATTATGCTTTAATGTTATATTTTTGCATATCCATTGGTTGTGTGTGTTTCATGATTTTGAAAATATTTTCAAATTTATTTATTTTTCATGAAAATGGGAATCTTGGGGATTTTATTGACATGCATGCATTTTTGATCCATGTGTATGTCAATGAGGGAGTTAATATGTTGTATGTTTAAAATATTTTAAAACATATTTTGACTCTCTTTTCGAGGTTGTTTGAGATCACTTTTTACTAGTGGTTATTTTTGGTCTCAAACTAAACCTCTTTGATATTGCCAAAGTGTTTCATGGTATAATTCTTTTGGCATATCACTATGTATCATTGAAGCTTGATTTTTCCATATCTATTGCTTTGATACACTTAAGGCACATGGCTCCAATATTGGTATTAGATCCTAGAAGTCAATATTTGACCATTTCTATGATCTAGGGGGAGCATGAGATAGTGAATTGATACCCACTAAATTTTTCAATTTGGTACATACATCTCCTTTATTCTTGCATATTGTCACATCTTGGTGATGATGACAAAGTGGGATATATTTGATGTCCACCTTTTTGACGATATCAAGGGGGAGAGATATATGCATTATGTAAATATATAGGAGGAGATATATACATATGCATATGGGGAGAGATATATCTATGTGGAGAGATATATGGGATTAGATAAACCATTCATGTTTGCATGATATTGTCTATTGCAATTGGTTTATATTATCCATACCTATTATATGTCACCATGACTTTATTTGGTATAATGAGAATTTACTATTGTGTATCTCATTGTTAATGGGTGCATATAAGTAGGGGGAGCTCATTAGCATTGTGCTTTAATTCTTTGTATTTTACATAATGTGTGTCATCATCAAAAAGGGTGAGATTGTTGAGTATTGGTGTTTCATACCAATCTTATTTTGATGATGATCACAACATTACATTGTTGCTAATGACTCTCATATTTTAGTCTCTCAGTTTTATTTCAAGAATATCTTTCTTGGAGACTAATCACTTAGTGCAGGGATGGACATCAAGTGAAGAAGGACCAAAGCTTCGACTCAAGGAGTGCCAAAGCTTCGAGATGATAGAGAGCAATCGAGGCATCAAGATTGAAGACTTAGACTCTAAGGAAAGCATTGTAATCCATGTAATATTTACTGTATTGCTTTCTCTCTCTTTTGAGTCTAGGATTAATATAATGCCTTGTTAGATGGTTTACTCATTCATGCATATGCATTTAACTATCTTAGTGATCCTTAGGATTATCATAGAATCCAACCCAATAAGTTCATCTTGTCCAAAGACTCACTTGGAGTCTCTGGCTTTCCATCAGTCGCCTGATGAAGGGTTTACAGTCGACTGGGTGATTTCCAGTCACATGTCGATCCTTCTACAGTCGACTGATATGCACTGCTCAAGTCAACGTTTCAATTGACTCAAACTTGAGCTTTACGCACAGTCGACTGTTGCTCCGTTTACAGTCGCCTGTAGATTTACAGTCGCCTGGGAATTGGCCAACAGTCGCCTGAGTAGCGTAAGTGCAATCTCTGCATCTCTCTGTCTTTTCTCCATCTTATACAGCAGACAACTGATGAAGGAAATACAATCGCCTGACTATTTGACAATCGACTGTATTATTGACATCAGTCGCATGTCTGCTTATCTGGAGAAATAGTGCAGCTCTCTGTTTTATTCCATCCCCTGCAGCAGTCGCCTGCTGAAGGATTTACAGGCGCCTGTCCTGTTTTCAGTCGACTGTATTGTCGTCATCAGTCGACTGTCCTGGCTTAGATTATAGTCGTTGGATATTTTCTAGCCGTTGATCAGTCGACTGTCTTATGATCATCAGTAGACTGTCTTATGATCATCAGTCGACTGTTCCTGTCGTTTTCGCCCAGTTTCTAGCCGTTGCAGAATTGATTCTTTGGCTGTTTTCTTGGGTTTTGGGGTTTGATATAGGGTTCCTATATATATGGGTGTGCTGCCATCTCTTATACTTCTGGATGCTATTGAATATCTCAAGATATTTATAAGCAACTCTCAAACTCCCTCAATTCCCTCTTTAGAGCTCGCATTCATCTTCATGCATTGAAGTCCAGCTCAAGGGAATTCATCCAAGTGCTTTCAAGCATATCTCAACACTTGGAGATCCTCTTCCATGCCTTGCATTCATTCATGAATAAGCATCTCAATGCATAGGTAAGAGTATTTATTTTACTTGGTAAATTTGTGTCTCTAATTCTCGTTGTGGGAATTAGTCTTTCTCTCTTTGTGGGAGTTTATCTCTTTATGGGATTAGGATATTCTCTTAGTGGTAGTAACTCTCTTTGTGGTAGTAACTCTCTTTGTGGGAGTTTAGTGTCCTAGTGTAGGGCTAACCTAATTCTCTGAGTGGGAGTTAGCGATTCTCTTGGTGGGAGTCTTGACCCTCGTGTAGGGTTGGTTGGGTCCTTGTGTTGGGCAAAATCCTCTTTGTGGGGTATCTCCTTGTGAGATTTGTATTCACTTCTCTGTGTGGGATTATAGTGGATATTGGTGTGGCTGGATGTACCCAAGTTTGGGGAACCAGGTTAATTCCATGTGTTTGTGTTTGGATTAATTGTGTCAATTATTTCCTCTTGCATTTATAATTCCGCATTTTCAAGTTTAATTTTAATTGGACAATTTTATTTCCATTACACTATTCAACCCCCCTAGTGTATGTTGTTAGTATTGCAAGGGTAAGGCGATCCTTACACCTCCCTGTGGTGAGGGAGGGGGTGGCGATGGAGGAGGCTGCTGAGAGATGGGACGGGGAGTGGCTGGTGGAGGCTGTGGCAGGCGTGCAAGAATCTGGTTCAAGGTGACCTGAATACCGGGAAGTAGGGCGAAGCGTGCCTGCACAGATCTGACGGTGGCGGAGAGAGCCCGAAAATCTGCTCTGAGTCCACTCACGGCCCCCTCTACAGCACGGAGGTGCTGGACGAGAGCGTCGGGAGCGGGTGCAGAGGGTCGCACAGGTGGAGGTCGGGACTGTCGCACGCGACCACTATAGATGAGTGGGGCCACTAATGGGTGTGGGTGAGGGGCGGTGCTAGCTAAAAGACACTTAGCCTCTGTGGGAGGCTGAGATGCAGGAATACTCTCAGAAGTGTGCACAGCGGTAGCGGAGGATGATGCAGGCAGAGAGGTCGTAGACACAGAAGTGGGGACAGACGTCACAACACTCTCAGTAAAAATAGTGGCAGTGGTAAGAGGACGAGACATGCAGAGAGGTCGTAGACGCAGATGTGGGGACAGACGTCATGACACTCTCGGTAAAGATATCTGCAGCAGAGGCAGAATGATCGACGACTGGGGAGGTCGTGAAATCAACGGAAAATGACTCCCCGGGGGTCGAGAAATCTGATGAGGACAGGAAATCAGCCGTCGAAATTAGGGAAGACTCGCCTCTCTCAAGTGCAGCGGGGGAGGTGCTCTCAAAGCTCACGTAAGAAGTGGGGTCAACACTCGACGACACGGAGGGAGGAATGGTGGTGGTGGTGGTGGTGGACATAGCAACAGTGCTCACGACACTGGCAGAGGTATGGACAGAAGTGTCGGGGACATGGATCAAATTAGGTGCAGGCTGTGGGATAGGGATCTCCGGGGCTAGAGGGTCGAGGGGCGGCTACTGCTGAGCGCCCTCTGGCTCGAGTACATATGCAGCTGGGATGAGGAGATCCCTCTCTGGTCCCCACTCCCCACCTGCAGGTCTAATGTGGGTCTGAGCAGGGCTCGGAAGCACCTTATAGTCAGCTAAAAAGGACCGTGAAGCCAAACCCAGTGGTGCTGACCATGAGGACGCAGCATCCTTATACGGGCCATAATATCTATGGAAAGGGAAGCATGGCCCAGAGGTTGAAGCAAACCAGCTGGGAGCTCAACCCAGCACATAGGTGCCAGCAAGGTGATCAGATCGCCACAACAAATCGCCGTCCTGGTGGTGACAGAGACAATGATGCAGTCGAGATACCAGCTGGCAATATCAATCTGAGTGGCGGGGACTAAAACGTCCCTGTCGGCCTCAAGGGCTCTCTCTCTCTCGTCATCGTGTAGAGTATATAGAGCTCAGGCGTAGACATCGTCCCGGGCTTATACCTCGCTAGAATGGTGGTCGCCATAAGGCGCTGAGCAATACGGAGGCAAGGGTGGACGATAGAGGATGCCTTGGCCCGGCTAGGGTCGAAGGCGAGTGGTGATCACGTGATCAGGGTCCAGAATGTGTGAGTATCGAAGGAAGGAGGGGTGTGGTGCGTGGGTCCAAAAGCATAGTCGGGGTCCGAGACAGGGGGCCAATGTAAATAGGCTCGGAGCATATCGAGAGTGATCTCGCACTCACGATCCATCAGACGAAACGTTCAACCCCTGGGAGTCCTACGAATAGAACTCAAGACCTCGAGGGTCGGACGGACGTAGGTGTCTGTCGACACCGAAATAAAATCACGCCACCCCCACGTTCTCATACAACTGGAGTAGCCCCTGGAATACCCCTAGGCGCTCAAGATCAGCTATGTGTACAAACCTAGAGGGGACGATCGAATGATGTGCGATCCTTTTAAATCTGGCGCGGTGTGCGTCATCTCTAAAAGTGATCCCCATCGTGTCGAAAGTCGGGTGGGCTGCGCTGGTGTGGGTGGAATGGGTGCAGTAGGAGGTGGAAGTGTGGGTGGCGGTGGGCTAGGAGGCGGGGAGTTCGCTCTAGCGGAAGAAAACCCAGGGTCGCTGGTCTTCTTCCGCTTGGTAGCGGGCTCCCGCGCACGGGACCTAGTGCACGGGGGCATGGTGATGCCGTGAAATGTGAAAACTACCGCGAAGTGCTAATAAAATAGAAAGAGCATACCAGAGCACGACGCGACTCCATGCGAGCAATTCGACCGAAAAGGCGCCTCCCCTGAAGCTCTGAATCAGCACTTGATCTCCCCCAAGCTATCCTGAAACACAAAATCGATTGATTAGCAATGAATATCGAAAAATCGAGGGAAAAATCAAGAGAAATAGGTATGAATATGGTTTAATTTTGATTCAGGGCGGATTAGGGCTTACAAAATGGGAAATAGGATAAAGTGGTGGATTTTAGGGCTTAGGAGGGCCGGTCGGCGACTAGGAATCGGCGGTGGCGGGCGATCGGACGAGGGCAAAGTCGCGCCACTTGGGCACAGCGGCGGTGGCTTGGGCGAGTGGTCGTATGGCTCGGGCGATTTAGAGGGAAGCTCGGGCGATTTTAGAATGATCTGGGGGATTTTGGGTTTTGAGATCCGAGCGATGGGTTAAGTAGGGTAAGTCACTCGGTCGAGTGGCGGTAACCACTCGGTCGAGTGGGAGCTGCTTCGAGAGTTTTAAATTTTTTTAAATATGATCTGACTCGGCCGAGTGGAAACTATCACTCGGTCGAGTGAAAAAGTCACTCGGCCGAGTGGCTAGGCCACTCAGAGCATTTTAAGTGTCAAATGTGTCAGGTTCACTCGGCCGAGTGGCATGTAATATACAGAGAGGTGTTTTCGACACTTCCCTGTGTAGTACCCTACTTGGCCGAGTATGGTCTTCACTTGGCCGAGTGAAAATGTCACTCGGCCGAATGGGCTGCTGTTTTCAGCTCCAACTCTATGTTTTTGCGACACTTTCTGATTTCCTTTCTCCTGTCATTTTCTTCCTCCCCTTGGCATTTGAGCGCATCCCTGGAGTGCTCACCATCGCCATGGTCGTCCTCCGTTCATATGGTCTCCTATCATCCTTTCCTGAAATGAAAACCGGGGTCCGTTGTCAGGTTTTTCTTAGACTCTTGACTCTATACACTAATAAAGATCTAAAACAAAAAGTGAAAGGAAAATTCAACTAAAAATTGGGATAAAAACGTCGGGTTGCCTCTCGATAAGCGCTCGTTTAAGGTCTTGAGCTCGACCCCATAAGATTCGTGATTAATGCTTGATGTTTGGCGCATGGGAGATGCGCACGTCAAACTTGCCGGGAAGGCCGCTTGGGTTCAGTTGTTGCTCTGCGTCGGCTTCTCCCGGCTGCGCCTCATCAAAGGTAGTAGTGGGGGATGACTCCCCCAAGCTTGAGCTTTTGGCGTCCTTCTTCTTGACCGACGGTGAAGATTTATTTGTCGGTGGTGCTTCATTCACGTGCTTCACCGTAAATCCTAATGACATTAGTGTCGTTCTTATCCTCATCCGTAAGAGGATCTGGTGGGTCTCCCATCATTTCGCCATCTTCGGCAATTTGGGTCTCTTCAAGATCGTCATCGTGTGCGGCTCCAATGGCGAATACCTCATCGAGGAGATCCACATAGTCAACTTCCTCTGGCCAATGCATACGCTTCATTGTATTCGGGATGTGGAGTTCAACTGCTACGTCACCAACATTTAGGGACAAGGTTCCTTCCCTCACATCTACAATTACTCCGGCTGTGACTAGGAAGGGCCTTCCAAGTATCAACGATGTATCCTCCTTTTCTCTAATGTCCTCACCATGAAGTCGCACGACAAGCAAAGTCCACCCGGTACTTGCAGCGGGATGTTTTCCGCTATCCCCACCAGCCTAGTGATTCGTCCATTGGTGAGTTGTATCTTCATGTCTATGGCCTTGAGTTCGGTTCCCATATTTAGTTTCTTGAACATCGCTTGGGGCATGAGGCTTACGCTTGCTCCCAAATCTACTAAGGCTTTTTGTAGAGGGACTCCTCCAAGCATGCAAGGTATTCAGAAACTATCTGGATCTTTCAACTTGGTCGGCATCTTCTCCTTGTTGGTGAACCACGTACCTTGCTCGGCTAACATGACCCTTTCCGTTCGCTTCTTTCCCGCAATCAAATCCTTAAGGAACTTTGCATAGGACTGGATTTCGACTATTGCATCTAAAAACGGGATGTTCAAGCTCACTCCACGTAAGTACTCCAGAAATTTAACGAACCTCTTCTCAATCCTTGCCTTCGCCAACCACTGTGGAAATGGTACCGGTGGCATATAGGTTCGCTCCTCTCGTGGCTCCTCCATTTCAGATTTCTCCTCATTATTTACCGTCGTTGGGCTCTCCTCTTCATTGAGGGTTCTTTTTCAACCGAAATTTCCTCCCTCGGTTTCTTATCTTGAATCATGGCGGGATGTCACGCCCCGGCGCCCAAAACGGGACGGGGGTGACGGTCGCGGTACGGATGTACCAAGCGTTAAGGTGCTGTAAGAAAATTAGCAGGCCACTGCAACTGCTAGAACAACACAGGCGATTAATAATGCAAAAGTAAAGCACGAACTGTAAAGCTCCAGCACAACACAAAAAGGTACAGTGAGGTGGCGGCAAACAACAAGCGGGAGCGTACGAATGGAAACACAGAGCATCTACTATCAACACACCACAGCATCATGTACTGTACATATATCACCACCAGAGTCACGGGGTACAAAAGCTGAAGGAGAAAACAAAAGTGACCGCTCACAAGAAACTACCCCCAACCCACTACACCCGAGCCCTACTAACTGCTATGGTCTCCTGACCTGGAAGAGTCGCCCTCAGGGCGTCGGTAGTCCGACAGGGGTGCTGTCATCCCGGATCCTGTACCTGTGGAGTGGGGAAAGGGGCACGTCACAGCGTGTCTAGTAGGAAACTCAACCACACCAGCCATAATCATAACACAGCACATGGGTCACGAGTACTAAGTTTGTTAAATTCATGTTCGTTATTTGGAACCTAAACATCAAGTGGGACACAAGGGAGCTGGACCTCACCCATAAGGCGGGTGGAAAGAATCTCCGACTCTCTGGCGTGATAGCTCGTCAGGAGCCTACGTAACTCAACCACTCTCCACGACCCAAAGGGCCACGACCTCGAAAGGCCAAAAAAACGCACACCCCAAGGGGGCACGACCACTCCCCGCGGTAGGAGGGCCAAAGAAAACAACCTCGAGAGTCCAGTCCACACTATGTCCACTTAATGTCTTGGTTTCTCCCACCCCATTCCCTGAGCTGCTCACCCACCTTAGAGTGGAAGAGACACCCCGGGCTTCCATTTTAATCATTTAACATTTTGCATTGTATCTATCAATGTGTCAAATCAAAACGACATTTAGAGAATTGTATTAGAAATACATCCAAGTGCCATACAGAAGCAACAAAGTAATACACACTGAGGATGCATTTAACAACATTAGGATTACATACAACATGAGAACTGTTTAGTTGCACACATCAAGTACATGCAATTTGCCTTTAAAATTGGTGCGCATGATTAGGGTGACATGTCGGAACATAAGACATGTAACATGATTGAGGTAACATAAAACATGCATTGCTATTTAACGGATAAGAATGCATTGACAATATTTACTAGTATTCTTATATGCACATTGATCATTCGCCAAATGGTTCCATGTTACTCCAACATGCGACATGAAGTAAGGGGAATACATTGGCATACCAAAATTGTCATGCCATTACAACTCACACACAACTCCCACAACAAATCTACCGTACATATCCCAAGCACTTTCCATTTTTGGGACATGCAAGTTGTAATCACATGTAACTTGAGGGACATACTTATGGTTCATCATGAAAGATTTAATCCTCATAATCATGAAAGATTTAATCCTCGTACGAACTAATTATGGGGTTAGCTTAAAATGATACCTTTAGTTAGGAGCACGCTAAAAGATTCCATTTTTGGTACAACGTGACACCTAGTTGAAGAAAGATGCCAATACACATTGAAACTTAACTACAAATTACATTTTTCTTACTAAATAGAGCTACTAACTACAAAATTACTATTCATGGCACTAAGTAGGGAATCCTACTCTATCTAAAATCATTACGAGCTTCTAGATTGGAAGTCGCCTCAAAAATCCTAGTACTAATTGTATTTTGCGCTAAGTTTCCAATGCGTTTTCATTCCAACATGGAGTTTTTAAGGGGGTTATCTAGTGGCAAGTTGTGTAGTAACCCCAACAAAGGTATCTATGCCTACGATGTTAAGGGGAATGCTAACGGAATGCTCATAAAATTTCGGCAGAGTTTCTCTCGTATTTAGCAACATTTTTCAATTACACATCAATATATTATAAAAGAGGACACATGCTAAAAGCCCCAAGATTGAATCTTGCTCATAGAATCATAAAGGAAATATAATTCAACTTCCAAAAACGAAAGACATGAAACCTAAATAAACAAAGCTTGACCCAATTCCCAAATTTAACCAAATAACAACTTTCACCAAGAATGAGAGAACCAAACCCTAACAATCTACACATAACCACAATTTGGAGTATGGTGAGATTCCCTACCTTGCTAATGCTTAGCAATTGTTGTAGGGATGCTAAGGATGTCACTTGATGTGTACATGCAAAGCCCTCCTTTCCTTCTTCCAATTTTTCTCCTCCTCCTTCCTTTTTCTTTCTTCTCCTTATTTTTTTTCCTCCCGTTTTTTTTGGCTTAAGCTCTCAGGATTTTTGGCCTGTATGGTGGCCAACGAAATTGGAAAAACAATTGACAGGGCAAAAGAAAATTGGGTGTAGAAGTATGTAGAAATCAAGGGAAATGTAAATATCTCCTAGGCTTTCATGTTTTTACAAGATTGCCATTACAAGTTTGTGTTTTTTTTTTTGTAAGTGCCAGATTTCGGCCTGGCCCATGTGTGCGTGGGTTCTTGTCGTGTGTTTTTGTGTTTTTTTGTTTTTTTTTGTGATGTTGGTTTTTTTTAAAGATATAAAACAAAGATTGATGTTTAAACTCATGTCGACACCTGCCATTGCTTTTGATCCCTAATCAAAAGCCCTCAATTAGTGGTTAAAGTGTGGACTTCCCAATACTTACTGGTATTATCACTTATGAGCATTACACCCTACCCTCCTTAAGGAAATTCCGTCCTCGGAATTTAACACAAGGAAGAGAGTCTTATATCTACATGACAAACATACGAACGATCTCTAAACAAACAGATGAGGATACTTCTCCCTCATTTCATCCTCTCGCTCCCAAGTTGATTCGCCAGGAGATTCTTGTTGCCACATGACCCTGACCAAATTAATAGCCTTCTTCCTTAACATCTTCTGTCGCCGATCAAGAATTGCCACAGGCTGCTGTTCATACGTCAGGTCTGGACGTAATTCAATCTCTGAGTAGTCCACCACATGGCTAGGATCTCCAATGTATCTTCTTAATTGCGATACATGAAACACATTATGTACGCCTTCAAGATGCGGTGGCAGCACTAACCGATAAGCCACTTCGCCTATCCGGGCTGCAACTTCGAACGGGCCTATATATCTAGGGCTCAACTTCCCATGTTTACCAAACCGGATCGTCCCACGTACTGGGGATATTTTCAAGAATACGTAATCACCGGGCTGAAATTCAAGTGGACGCCGCTTCGTGTCTGCCCAGTACTTATAACGGTCTTGGGCCACCCGAAGATTGTCTCTGACCGTCCGCACTACATCGACTGTAGCGGTCACCAGGTCTGGGCCCAAACTTTCACCATCTCCCACATCATCCCAGCTCAGAGGCGATCGGCAATTCCTACCATACAAAGCTGCATAGGGAGCCATACCAATGCTCGCCTGATAACTGTTATTATAAGCAAATTCCACTAGATGAAGATGGTCTTCCCATGACCCCTTGAAATCCAACATGCAAGCCCTAAGCATATCCTCCAATATTTGAATGGTGCGTTCCGACTGTCCATCTGTCTGTGGGTGATATGCGGTACTGAACTTCAAATGGGTCCCCAAACTGGCCTGCAAGCTTCTCCAGAAGTGAGATGTAAATCTAGTATCACGATCCGACACAATGCTCACCGGTACTCCATGCAACCTTACAATCTCTTCCATATATTTCCGAGCTAAGACTTCTGTCGACTGGCCAAGCCGAAATGGAATAAAGTGTGCTGACTTAGTCAAGCGGTCGATAATCACCCATATAGCATCGTTTCCCTTCGGAGTACGTGGTAGACCAGTCACAAAATCCATGGTCACATGTTCCCACTTCCACTCCGGTATCGGAAGGGGTTGTAATAAGCCTGCGGGTCTCTGGTGTTCTGCTTTCACCTGCTGGCAAACTAGACATGAAGCCACGCTCTTTGCCACGCTTCGTTTCATCCCATGCCACCAGTAGTATCGCCGCAGATCCTTATACATTTTGGTCCCTCCAGGGTGTATAGAATAAGGAGAATTGTGTGCTTCCTTCAGTAGCTCTTCTCGAATATTTCCCCCTGGCACACACACCCTGTTCCCAAATCTTAAGGAACCATCCTCGTGAATACAAAAGTCTTTCCGAAGCCCTGCCTCGACTTGTTCTCGGATCCGCTTCAATTTCATATCGTTCAGCTGATCAGCCTTAATTCTATCCATCAGGTCAGATTGAATCTGCAAACCCAACATATCTACTCTTTCGCCTGGAAGGATCACTTCAATATCCAGCTGTCTTAGATCTCCTCGAAGCTGAGGTTGCATAGTCAACCTCATCACTGCCGGTTGTAGTCGACTAAGAGCATCAGGCACCACATTCACCTTCCCTGGATGGTACTGCAAATCAATGTCATACTCAGCCATTAATTCAAGCCAACGTCGTTGCCTCATGTTTAACTCCTTTTGGGTGAAGACATATTTCAAACTTTTATGGTCGGTGTAGATCTTTACATGTTCGCCCAGTAAGAAATGTCTCCACAACTTTAGGGCATATATGACAGCAGCCAGCTCTAGGTCATGGGTAGGATAATTTTGCTCATGCACCTTCAACAATCTGGAGGCATATGCTACTACTCGCCCATGCTGATGAAGAACACAGCCAAGCCCCTTTCCTGAAGCATCACAGTAAATTTCAAAGCCGCCTGATCGGTCAGGAATTGTCAACACTGGAGCAGTGGTTAATCGTCGCTTCAGTTCCTCAAATGCGCACTGGCACTCCTCTGACCACACATAAGGTACATCCTTCTTCGTCAGATGAGTTAGAGGTGAGGCGATCCTGGAGAAGTCCTTGATAAACTTCCGATAGTATCCGGCCAACCCCAAGAAACTCCTGATCTCAGTGATTGATCGAGGGATGGGCCAATTCTCTACTGCAGCGACCTTCTCTGGGTCGACAGATACTCCCTCTCCTGTAATAATGTGTCCCAGGAATGCGACCTTAGTCATCCAGAACTGACATTTACTGAACTTCGCGTATAGTCGATGCTCTCTTAGAGTATTCAATACCATCCGCAAATGCTCAGCATGCTCATCCTCAGTCTTCGAATATACTAAAATATCATCAATAAAGACTACCACAAACTTATCCAAGTAATCAAAGAAGACCTGATTCATTAGCCTCATAAAGGTTGCCGGGGCATTAGTTACTCCGAAGGGCATTACTAAAAATTCATAATGCCCATACCGAGTTCTAAACGCCGTCTTCGGAACATCCGATCCACGCACCTTCACTTGATGATAACCACTTCGTAAATCCAGCTTCGAGTACACTCGTGAACCACCGAGCTGATCAAAGATATCATCAATTCGAGGAAGGGGGTACTTGTCTTTCACTGTCACTTTGTTCAGATCCCTGTAATCAATGCACATCCTCCGAGTTCCATCCTTTTTATTTACTAACAACACTGGTGCTCCCCACGGAGATACACTCGGACGTATCAGTCCTCTATCAGACAAATCAGTCAACTGATCGCGAAGCTCAACTAATTCAGGTGGAGACATACGATAAGGAGCTTTCGCTATTGGCTGTGCACCCGGCAATAGGTCAATAGTGAATTCTAAAGACCTATCTGGAGGTAGTCCAAAAATATCATCTGGAAATACGTCTGGAAATTCCTGAACTACCTTAGGCAAAACTATTTCCGCGTCCATCGTCATCTCCAAGGACGTCGCCTTAAACTTCAAGGGTTCGAGAGCCCGAGTACCACTACAAAAGTCAAACTCTGGGTGGCCAGGGATTCGAAAGACTACCCTCCTTAATCTACAGTCTATGGTCGCATAAAACATCCCCAACCAATCCATTCCAAACACTGCCTCATAATCTGATAGTTCAATTACGAGGAAATCTGCATATAGCTCTCGCCCTCCCAACTCCACGGAACAATTCCGTAACCCTGACACACTGCATATCACACCATTACCCGTATGCACATTCCACTTAGCAGCAAAAGAATCAACAACTATAGAATTCTTCGCCACAAATTCCTTGGATAAAAAACAATGTGACGCTCCAGAATCGAACAAGGACCAGGCCGGGTATGAGGCTACTCTAACCAGTCCTATGATAGCACAGCACAACACTAATCATCTAGTAATAGCCAAACATAGAATCATGGAATACAAGGACTAGGGTTAGGGTCATACCAGCGATCACCTGTCCTGGGCGCTCGGCCTCGACCGTTGTCATCTGAAACTGCGGTGGTCCCTGTGGAATAGGAGCCTGCCTCTGGAAGTCACGCCGTAGAGGCCTCCCTGGAGGTCCCCTCGGAACAACCGGTCGCGGCCCCGGCGGTGGTGGAAGAGCTAAACGCTGCGGTGCCGGGGGAAGAGCCCTCGGCTGGGGCGGTGCAGCTGCTACTGGTACCGGTGCCTCCATAGGCCGTCTCCGTCGGGGGCAATCCCTACTAAAATGTCCTATCTCGCCGCAGGTGTAGCATTGCCTGCCCATAACCCTACAATCCTTGGCTGCATGCCCAGGCTTTCCACACCTCGAACAAGCAGGCCCCCTCTGTGGTACTGGCGGATGCCCTGATCGCTTGAAGGTCACCTGGTGAGTCGGGCGAGGGGCAGCTCTATGTTGTGCTGTAGGTCGTCTGTCGACTGTTGGAAGCTTTCCCAGGCTCCTCATGTGTAGCTCGTACCGTCGAGCCGCGCTAAGCACTGCCTCGTATGTCAACAGCTCCTGTGTAGCCATAGCCCCTCTGACCTCTGGGTCTAGGCCCATACGGAAGCGTCTAGCTCGAGTAGCATCCGTCGCCACTAGCTCCGGGGCGTATCTGCTCAAAAGAGAGAACTCTGCATCATACTCGTCTACCGTCCTGCGGTTCTGCGTCAGATGCTCGAACCGCTGCCTCAACTCATCCCTCGCCTCCCCAGGAAGGTAATGGGCCTCAAACTTCTCCCTGAAGGTTTTCCACTCCACTACCCATGTCATATGCCTTTCCTGGGCATCCCACCAATCTCGGGCTTGATGAGTCAACTGCCGCTTGACCAATTCTACCCATGCCTCTGGGGGTATGCCAGCCAAAGTCAGGTCATCCTCTGTGTGACGCAGCCACTCATCAGCCTCTAGGCTGGTCTCTCTGCCGGAAAAGTACACGGGCCTCAAAGATCGGAACTGCTTGTAACTCGGGGCCTTTGGGGCAGGCGCCTCGTGTCCAGCTGCCCGGTCCTCCAACCGCTGCAAGTGGTCCAGAATCCCCATCAGGACCTTCGCCATCAGGGCAGACTCTGAGGTTCGGTCCACCAAGCTACCCGAAGCTCCAGTCCCTCCAGACCCTCCCGGTGTCCCTTCGCCGCCAGACGTCCCGTTCCCAGCCTCCATACTGCGGAGGAGAAACAGTTTTGAAATTAGTACCTTACATACTTCTCAAAGTGTCGGAGCATTACCTGTGTCATCCTTACACAATCGCAGTGTGCGGTGACCTGCATGGGCCACCAAAAACTGTCACGCCCCGGCGCCCAAAACGGGACGGGGGTGACGGTCGCGGTACGGATGTACCAAGCGTTAAGGTGCTGTAAGAAAATTAGCAGGCCACTGCAACTGCTAGAACAACACAGGCGATTAATAATGCAAAAGTAAAGCACGAACTGTAAAGCTCCAGCACAACACAAAGAGGTACAGTGAGGTGGCGGCAAACAACAAGCGGGAGCGTACGAATGGAAACACAGAGCATCTACTATCAACACACCACAGCATCATGTACTGTACATATATCACCACCAGAGTCACGGGGTACAAAAGCTGAAGGAGAAAACAAAAGTGACCGCTCACAAGAAACTACCCCCAACCCACTACACCCGAGCCCTACTAACTGCTATGGTCTCCTGACCTGGAAGAGTCGCCCTCAGGGCGTCGGTAGTCCGACAGGGGTGCTGTCATCCCGGATCCTGTACCTGTGGAGTGGGGAAAGGGGCACGTCACAGCGTGTCTAGTAGGAAACTCAACCACACCAGCCATAATCACAACACAGCACATGGGTCACGAGTACTAAGTTTGTTAAATTCATGTTCGTTATTTGGAACCTAAACATCAAGTGGGACACAAGGGAGCTGGACCTCACCCATAAGGCGGGTGGAAAGAATCTCCGACTCTCTGGCGTGATAGCTCGTCAGGAGCCTACGTAACTCAACCACTCTCCACGACCCAAAGGGCCACGACCTCGAAAGGCCAAAAAAACGCACACCCCAAGGGGGCACGACCACTCCCCGCGGTAGGAGGGCCAAAGAAAACAACCTCGAGAGTCCAGTCCACACTATGTCCACTTAATGTCTTGGTTTCTCCCACCCCATTCCCTGAGCTGCTCACCCACCTTAGAGTGGAAGAGACACCCCGGGCTTCCATTTTAATCATTTAACATTTTGCATTGTATCTATCAATGTGTCAAATCAAAACGACATTTAGAGAATTGTATTAGAAATACATCCAAGTGCCATACAGAAGCAACAAAGTAATACACACTGAGGATGCATTTAACAACATTAGGATTACATACAACATGAGAACTGTTTAGTTGCACACATCAAGTACATGCAATTTGCCTTTAAAATTGGTGCGCATGATTAGGGTGACATGTCGGAACATAAGACATGTAACATGATTGAGGTAACATAAAACATGCATTGCTATTTAACGGATAAGAATGCATTGACAATATTTACTAGTATTCTTATATGCACATTGATCATTCGCCAAATGGTTCCATGTTACTCCAACATGCGACATGAAGTAAGGGGAATACATTGGCATACCAAAATTGTCATGCCATTACAACTCACACACAACTCCCACAACAAATCTACCGTACATATCCCAAGCACTTTCCATTTTTGGGACATGCAAGTTGTAATCACATGTAACTTGAGGGACATACTTATGGTTCATCATGAAAGATTTAATCCTCATAATCATGAAAGATTTAATCCTCGTACGAACTAATTATGGGGTTAGCTTAAAATGATACCTTTAGTTAGGAGCACGCTAAAAGATTCCATTTTTGGTACAACGTGACACCTAGTTGAAGAAAGATGCCAATACACATTGAAACTTAACTACAAATTACATTTTTCTTACTAAATAGAGCTACTAACTACAAAATTACTATTCATGGCACTAAGTAGGGAATCCTACTCTATCTAAAATCATTACGAGCTTCTAGATTGGAAGTCGCCTCAAAAATCCTAGTACTAATTGTATTTTGCGCTAAGTTTCCAATGCGTTTTCATTCCAACATGGAGTTTTTAAGGGGGTTATCTAGTGGCAAGTTGTGTAGTAACCCCAACAAAGGTATCTATGCCTACGATGTTAAGGGGAATGCTAACGGAATGCTCATAAAATTTCGGCAGAGTTTCTCTCGTATTTAGCAACATTTTTCAATTACACATCAATATATTATAAAAGAGGACACATGCTAAAAGCCCCAAGATTGAATCTTGCTCATAGAATCATAAAGGAAATATAATTCAACTTCCAAAAACGAAAGACATGAAACCTAAATAAACAAAGCTTGACCCAATTCCCAAATTTAACCAAATAACAACTTTCACCAAGAATGAGAGAACCAAACCCTAACAATCTACACATAACCACAATTTGGAGTATGGTGAGATTCCCTACCTTGCTAATGCTTAGCAATTGTTGTAGGGATGCTAAGGATGTCACTTGATGTGTACATGCAAAGCCCTCCTTTCCTTCTTCCAATTTTTCTCCTCCTCCTTCCTTTTTCTTTCTTCTCCTTATTTTTTTTCCTCCCGTTTTTTTTTTGGCTTAAGCTCTCAGGATTTTTGGCCTGTATGGTGGCCAACGAAATTGGAAAAACAATTGACAGGGCAAAAGAAAATTGGGTGTAGAAGTATGTAGAAATCAAGGGAAATGTAAATATCTCCTAGGCTTTCATGTTTTTACAAGATTGCCATTACAAGTTTGTGTTTTTTTTTTTTGTAAGTGCCAGATTTCGGCCTGGCCCATGTGTGCGTGGGTTCTTGTCGTGTGTTTTTGTGTTTTTTTGTTTTTTTTTGTGATGTTGTTTTTTTTTTAAAGATATAAAACAAAGATTGATGTTTAAACTCATGTCGACACCTGCCATTGCTTTTGATCCCTAATCAAAAGCCCTCAATTAGTGGTTAAAGTGTGGACTTCCCAATACTTACTGGTATTATCACTTATGAGCATTACACGGGAGTAGTGTCCTTCCCGCCTCTTGTAGTTACCGCCACGACCGCCTTGATATGGCCGGTGTTGCTTCGTGGGTTTTGTTCCGATTGAGCGGACAATTGTAGATTAGTCTGGTTGAGCAATATGAGTTGCTCCGCCAACTGTGCCACGACGGTGTTGATGGAATCTTGTTGAGCCGTCAATCTTGCGTTAGTCTTCTTTTGTTCGGCCATGAATTCTTCAACCCTTGCTTCATGCTCCGACCTTGGTGGCGCTTGAGGGGGGTTAGGTGCCCTCCATCCTTGATTGTATAACGGTGGTCTATAGGGCCCCACTTGTTGCCTCGGTGGGTAGTTTTGTTGTTTGGGTGGCCTTTGTTGATACTGTGGTTGTTGAGGAGGCCGGGCTTGTGGTTGTTGCGACGGTGGTTGTAGCTGTGGTGGAGTCAAGGCTCCATCATTGTTGGCGTATGAAAATCCGGGGTGACCCCTTGCAGCCGGGTTCACCCAATAACCGCTACTCGCCAGCAACATATTGAGCTTGCTCTATAGCTCCGTCTCCTTGCTCCCCTCCAACGAACATAACCGGGCTTTGATCTTGTTAGTCGCTCATGCATCCTCCAGATGTAGATGCGTTGGAAGGTCCATGTGGCTCACTCATCAACTTTTCTAGCCTCTCTACGGCTTTATGAAGGGAATCAAATTTGGTAGAGAGTTCCGCCACCGCTTTTGCCTCATAGATACAGGCCGGCTTTAAAGATGACGAAGAATGTCCCCTTTCGTCGGCATACTGCTGATTATTTGAGGCCATCTCTTCAAGTAAGGTCGTCGCATCTTCCGGTGTCTTTGCCAAAATGGCTCCATTGGCGGTGGCGTCAATTATTTGCTTGGTGCTCGGTTGCAATCCATTGTAGAGTTATTCACTAGCTCACACGATTCAATGCTATGGTGGGGACATTGGTGTTGGAGATCCTTGAAGCGCTCACACAGCTCATATAAAGACTCCTGAGGGCCTTGCCTGAAGGCATCAAGGCGCTTCGTATCTTCACAGTCTTGGATGTCGGATAGAACTTGTTGACAAATGTGCTCGCTAGCTCATCCCAAGTGGTTAAGATTCCCTTGGCTTGCGTCTTCAGCCAATACAAAGCCTTATCACGAAGAGTGAATGGGAAGAGATGCAGTCGAATAGCATCTGCCGACACTTCTGGCATCTATAAGGTGGCGCACTTCGCCAAGAACATTTGCAAATGGTAATGTGGGTTCTCTTGAGGATTCCTATGGAATGGGTATTGTTGCATCAACACTACGAGTCCCGTCTTCAACTCAAAGTTCTTGTCGGCCGCCAACTCCGACATGGCTATAGAAGACGTGGTAGACATGGTATTGGGCCGTAGCCTATCTCGGATGGAGACAAGCCTAGTCATATGTTGTGCCAGCTCCTCTGGTGTTTCTGGCACGGTCATTTGATTTTCCTCTATAGTAGATCTCCTCTCAGCTCTAAGCCTCCTTGCCGTACGCTCGATCTCAGGGTCAAATAATATGTCTCCTTGGGGAGCCTTTGATCTCGTGTACATGCACAGAAAAAGAGATTCTAGATAGAATTGTTAGCACAATAGAGGAATAAAAGAGTGAAACTAATAATAAAATTAAAAAAGGAAATAGCTAGGTAAAGAAAATAAAATATAGTCGCCTCCCCGACAACGGCGCCAAAAACTTGATCGGCCTCCGGATACACACCCGGGAGACAGTCGTAGTTTTACCGCAAGCGCACGGTGTATTGGCAAGAGGGTATCGAACACGAGGAGAGACTAATGACGGTAATCTATCTTGATCACTAAGCTATTGGTGGAAAGATGGTTTATAGGATGTTGTCACGGTCGTTCAATTAACAATTCAAATTTGATATTATAAAAGCGTCTAGGGCTAGGGAATCCCCGCTATAGGTCGTTATTCATCTCCGTGAATCATGAATCTCAATGTTGCGAGACTTGGATTGAGGTAAACTAGTCGTAACCGAATAAAGAACCAAGCTCACGCTCTCTCAATATTGCCGGTCTATAGCAACCTAGATTAGGGCACACTCTCGTGCAAACCCTAACATAAACCACTAGCATTAAGATTGACATCATCATTCAATTGTCCCTCGAGCCCACTCTCGTGCAAACTCGAGATACGATCTAGATTGTGATAGCTCGTATTCGTCCAATCTCTTGCAAACGAATATGGATATAGATTTATAATAAAAATGCTAGCGTTGGTCCAATCTCTTGCAAACCAATTCTAGTGAATTTCGAGTATAAATCTAAATCGAATATCTAGGCCTTCCCGTCGATCGGAATCCAATCTCTTGCAAACCCCAAATCGACGGAAATTCCTAGCTATCCGTGATAAATCAATCACAACCTAACCTCATTAGCAATTCTAGCAACAAATAAATTCATTCATCACAAATCTGAAATAAGATCCATATGGTTCATCCCTATGCCCTAGAACAGCAAAACTACTCACTATTCATCATAGCAATAGTAAAATCAATGAATAAAAACATAAAGCAATTCAGATTTGAAAGAAAGCAATTCATAAAAATACGAAATTTCAATTAGAATAACAAACCAAATCTGAGTTCTTCAATCTCCAAGAGGGGATTACAATTAGAAATAAGCTAAAATCTAATTCCTGGTCTCTCCCTAAACTAGGATGAAAACTGGGCTTCAATACATGCCCAAACGGCCAAAAACCCCCGACAGATTTGCCCCTGGCACTGCCCAAAACCCTAGTTTTCGACACAGGCTGGCGGCGCTACTCGACCGAGTGGAAATCTCACTCGGCCGAGTGACAGATCCAAATAAAAACAGAGAAGATGGGGCTTTGGGGGCTCTGGCACTCTGCGTCACTCGGTCGAGTGATGTTCTTCGCTCGATCGAGTGGGCTTCCACACTCGGCCGAGTGGGTCTTCTGCTATGCTCCCAGGATTCCAGAGAGTCTAGCATGTTTTTCTTTAGAAAATCCTTACTCACTCGGGCGAGTGGAATTCTCTACTCGGCCGAGTGAAAGTGATCACTCAGCCGAGTGGAGTGTGGCTCAGAACACTTCCGTATCAGTTGTACTAGGCCGAGTACGCTTCTTCACTCGGCCGAGTGGACTGCATACTCGACCGAGTGGCCTGTTTCTGGAGCCATATCTTCTCCTCTTCGCTTCCTCGTAGATTCTATCGATCTTCTTCTTCTTCCGCTCATCCTCCAGCGCTGCTAGCTCCTCGATAGGGCTATGGGCGACGCTCAGGTATGCGTGCAGGTCCGTTGATCTCATTTATGCTCCCGATCGCTCCATATTTCCTGAAATCTGACAAAAACAAGAAATAGTGAAAAGCAATGCAATATCGTCGAATAATCGTGAAAAACGCGATATGGGCGATTAAAATGATATGCAAACATGCAGAAAAAAGGTGTAAAATATGGACCGATCAGGGTTTTTGAATAATCTTGAAGAATGGGAGAGACTTGACGCACCCAGAACTAACACTTAAACCCCGCCTAGCAATGGCATGAATGCCAAAGGCTAGATGCGTCCTAAATGTAACTCATGGACCGTATCGCAAGCGTACGGTGTCAAGTTATAGTATAAAATATATCGATCCCATAAGGAAGTGAATGCTAATATAATCTTGGGTGATTCCTAAATCTTCGGAATATTGCTAGCAGTCGATTTAAAAGGATTGGTTGTTATGGAGTTATATCTCAAACAAGGTTGTAATCAATAATAAAAGACTACGGCGTTAGGACTCACCACTAGGATCGTCAGATGTCGATGCTAGGTTAGAACTCTTATGTTGCATTGGCTTTATTAGAGATTGTCGCATCTAAGATGTAGAACTCATGGCTCTAGGCGCCATGGGTCTAACGTATCACACGCTTACCCCCGCTCTCACGATAGGCGTGACGTGCGATCCGTGCATTAAGAATCGACAATATTCAGACCACTCTCGTGTGTAGAATGATCTCCATGCATGCCACTCTCGTGGATAGAGCTTTGATGTGTGCTTTGGTGGCTCTTATTGACGCAATGGCGGTAGCCGTCAATTAGTAATATAGGACGTCGGTGGATCCCATCAAGGATGCTCCCTAATTGAATCCACTAACTCCCGAATTAAGTTCATATGATGCTCCTTAAGCTCATCATGGCTACAGACCGTGGACATGATCTCAGTACGAGATCTCCTATAAACTTGGCTAGATCAACCAAAACACTTCCCTTTTAAACCAACGCAACCTAAAAATCCCAACTTTACATCTAAATCCTAAGATCCTAGGGCTAATCCATTAACCCAGATAGAACTACTCATGAATCATAGAGATAGACATAAAATATTCAATAAAACCAAGAGAGTTCATCATGGCATGCGAATGCATCAAATAAAGCATAAGAAGTTTAGAAATCGTTACCAACATGTCGTAGAGCGATAGCAAACACAAGAGGATTAAGAATATCAAGCGTCCACGCAATAAAGATCAATAAAAATTCAAGCTTTAGTCTTCACAAAATAGTGATGGCACAAAACTTCTCTAGATCTAAAAACTCTAATCAAAACTAAGGAAAATATTAAAAGTCTAGTCTCCTAGAAATCGGGTAAAAATCGTGCTTAAATACAAGGGATATGGATCCCCCAAAATCTGGGAAAATCTGGGCACTTGGGCCCACCAAATTGGCTGGTCACGTCACACTACTCGGTCGAGTAGCGGCACCTACGCGGTCGAGTTGACATAGGCTCCGCTTTGCTACTTCTGCTCTCTGGCTGATATGGGCTACTCGGTCGAGTAGAAGATCTGCTCGATCGAGCTCGGTCGAGCTAGGGCACTCGGGGAGAAGTCCAAAATAACCGTTTTGTTTGAATACAGCTCGGTCAGCTGGCCGTTCTGCTCGGTCGAGTAGATGTGTCTGTTTCC
The DNA here is from genome assembly GCA_030789695.1 of Scilla litardierei. Classification (NCBI taxonomy): domain Eukaryota; kingdom Viridiplantae; phylum Streptophyta; class Magnoliopsida; order Asparagales; family Asparagaceae; genus Scilla; species Scilla litardierei. The sequence continues at coordinate 80,818 of JAULAV010007662.1, read as the reverse complement.
TCTGCATCATCGGCGTGTCAGCTCGGTCGAGTAGCATCAGCACTCGACTGAGTGGCCTGGGAAACTGAACATGGTCTGGAGCTAGGATTTTCATCTCTCGCTCTCTTCTCCTCCTCGCCTCCAATCTTCCTCCTTGCCTCGGCGAACTCTCATGAAACCTCGCCAATGACGTCCCAGACGTATCGAATGTGTCCATGTCCCTAAATAGCTGCAATTCGCTCCAAAACTCCTGAAAATCCACAAATCTATACAAAACTTGAATATGGCATTAGAAGCACGAGAATATATGAAAATGTGGGTTTTGGAGGCGAATATGATATGGAATGATGCAATAAAAATATGTAAAATATGGACACATCCCAACGTTGCAGCACCAAAAACTTGATGCACCCAGAACTAACACTTAAAACTGGCACGAATGCCAAAGGCTAGATGTGTCCCAAAATGTAACTCATGGACCGTATCACAAGCGCACAGTGTCAAGTTATTGTATAAAAGATATCGATCCCACAGGGAAGTGAATGCTAATATGGTCTTAGGTGATTCCTAAGTCTTCAAAATATTGCTAGCAGTCAATTTAAAAGGATTGGTTGTTGTGGAATTATATCTCAAACAATCTCGTAATCAATAATAAAAGACTAGGGCGTTAGGACTCACCACTAGGATCGTCGGATGTTGATTCTAGGTTAGAACTCTTACGTTGCATTGGCTTTATTAGGGATTGTCGCATCTAAGATGTAGAACTCATGGCTCTAGGCACCATGGGTCTAACGTATCGCACGCTTACCCTGTAAAGGAATGTGCCATCAGATCATTTGTATTTGATGCAGATGATAATTTAAGCCTAGATAGGGACTAATCTGCATATGATGCAAAAAAGATTAAATGTGTCTTAAATTGTTTAAGACTATATTTAATAAATAAACGCAAGGAAAAGTTCCCCGGTAAGACGGGAATGTCCCGGTCTACGCCCAGGTTTGAACGGCGTCCAAATCGGACGCCAAACGCAAGAGTTATGTCCAAAACAATTTAAAAGCCAAGCCCATGTAGACATCAGCCCCTTGGGCTGATTAAATCAAAAGGGGGGGCCAGGCCTGGCCCGCTGACGCACGCATCAGCCTGCTGACTCAGCTGACGTGGGAGTCAGCCTGCTGACGCAGGCTGACGCCCGCGTCAGCAGACGCGGGCGGAAGGGCCAAAGCGGGCCCGCTTTTTAGCGGGCCCGCCCCGGTTTCGGGGTAAAGAGCCGCCCGGTATTGCGGGCGGCGTGAAATTCAACGGGCCCGCATTTTGATGCGGTCCCACCTCGAATTTGTCGCTGGTGGGCCCCACGTGTCTAGGGTTGCGAACCCTAGGCAGATTGTATTGACGGCTGCTTGTATTTACGAAATACAATGTTTGGGTTAATCTGTGAACATACGTTTGAGGGGTCAAACGGACTCGGATTGACGAACGGTTTTTTCCTATGCATTCACCGTTGAACGCCCTTCGTATTAATAGGTTGTATCAATCATGAAGCTCAACGGTGAAGGGGTTAAAATTCACGGAAGTTTGCACTTTGTGAAGGGCAAACTAACTTGATTTAATTAACTCTATTTTTAAGTCCCACATCGGATTTTGAGAGAAGGGGAGCAGTCAGCCGCCTATATAAATAGGGGTCTGCTCCCCTCCTCAAAAGTCGTCCCAAGCTCTAGATCTGAGCGGCTCTCGTAAATGTTGGAGCACGCTCGGATCTAGGCTTAAATTAATATTTCTCTTTCTCCCTAATATTTCTGCATTACTCTTGAGGGCTCTAGCAAAGCCGCAACGGAGTTCGGATTCAGATCCAAAATCTAGGTGAAGGTTTCACTCGCGTGAAACTTTCTTCGGCGCGTGGTTGGCTCGACGACACGGGATTGATCGCCTCGGGATGCGGAGCGGTTCGAGGAGCGGTTCGAGGAGCGGCTCGGCGTGGGACGGGGAGCGGCTCGGAAGACGGTGCGGAACATCTCGCCTGCCCCAGGGTTGAGATTCCGGGTATGTATTTTATTAGCATTAGTTTAATTTAATCGCAGTAGGTTAGATCCTTCTTGGGATGGTCAGATCCATTCCAAGTCGGCATAGATCTTGGCTAAGGGTCTTATACCTTAGGGCTAAGTTAAATCGTTTCACTGCATGTTAATTAGTTAACATAGTTTTACTTTCCGCTGTAAATTCTTTTTCTGTCTATGTTCCGTCCGACTTAGGACGGGAATAGAGTTTTAGTGCCCTAAGAGTCCCAGAAAACCCTACAGTGGTATCGGAGCTTAGGTTTGCGTAACGATCTAGCACTGCGATTTTATTAAATTTTGAAATGTTTTTTAAAATACCTTTTAAAATGTTTTAAAGTTATGAGATGATTTTAAAATAATTTTAGATGCCCCTTTTAAAATGTTTTAAAATTTATGCGATATTTTTTAAAGGTGATTTTAAAAGGATTTTAGATGTTTAAATATTTTATATGATAAAATTTTAAACTTGAAAATTTTAAAATGGTGTTTTTGTTGTGAATGGAAATAACCAGAGTTGGTTAGGATTGCGGGTATCTTAGAGATACGCCCATATCTATGTATTCGATGTATCTACTCTCCTACCATGCCTATAAATAAAGGGCTGGGGGTTCCTCCCCCAGTAGTTGATTCATAACACGTTATCAGCACGAGTCTCTAAAAAAATTTTCCACAAATTTTTCAGTTCGTTGCGAAGGCGAAGGCGAAGGCGAAGGCGAGACGGGAGATCCACGAGCGCGGTGCAAGGCTTCCTCCATCAAGGGTCGTCATCCGCGTAGGGCTTCGAGCAACCGTCGCTATATCCGGAGGACGGATATAGAGGTAAAAAATACTAAAAACACTACTTTTAATCATACGTATGATTTCCCCTCCCCTAAATCTCGCAAGATCGTCATGGGGATTCATCGTCGCCTTGAAAACGACGGATTATTCATCCCAAAAATCAAATTTTTTTAGGGTTTATGGATTTTTTTACCAAAACCCCAAATCAACCCCGCCGGCGGCTTCGCCGCCCCCCCCCCCCCCCCTCTCGCCGCCATGCCGTCCCTCCCAAGGGGGGACGGCGGCGGCCCCCCCTGCCGCCGCCCTCCCCTGCAGGGGGGGCGGCCGCCGCCGCTCCCCCTGCAGGGGGGGCGGCGGCCCCCGCGAGGCCGTGCCCCCCCTGAAGGGGGGCAGCGGCCGCTGCCGCGCCCCCCTGCAGGGGGGGCGGCGGCCTCCCGCGGCCGCGCCCCCCCTGCAGGGGGACGGCGGCCCCCCAGGCCGCCCCCCCTCTGTCGGAGGGGGGCGGCCCCCGCCGCTCCCCCCCGCAGAGGGGGGCGGCGGCCCCCTGGCCGCGCCCCCCCCTCTGCGGGGGGGGCGGCCCTGTAACGACCTGAATTTTTCCAAAACATTTAAGCTAAATATTTGAAGTAATTTCATTTTTAATTGTGTTTTGTAATGGTTGATCAGGAGTTTTAAACGGATTTCAAAAATTCTTATAAAAATATTTTGAAACACTAGACTGGTTATAAAGTATTTCAGCAATTTCAGATTTCCTCAAATACCCAAAACATTCCTGTTAAAATTCACTTTCAAAAATTACCGTTTTGATTCGATGAATTTATTTTCTATACAAACGTCTTCAAAACGATTTCAAACTCCTATAGTAGCATCCTATGATCATTTAGGGCCTCCCACATTAATTTCATAATTTTCGGATATAATTTCAGTAGAGAACCTGCAGACCCGCTTCCTAAATGTTTTGGCCCACGACTCGTATTTCCGTAGCCCAAACCCTGAAACGGATCTCGTATTCGCGATCCTCGCGATGATACGATCCCGTGGGTATGTTTTCGTAATTTTTTTGGACACGTTTACTAGTAGGGGGCAAAATCGTAATTCCGTTACGAATTTTACTGTCACTAACTACCCTAGCTAAATTACTAATTAACGTAATTACATTTTACCCATCCTAATCACCTACCTACCCATACCCGATGACAGCCCATGTGTTTCATGGGTTAATCTTTTCCAAACTTAGTCAAAACCTATACCTAACCTCATTAATTAGCCCTAATTAATATCATTGACTAACCTAATATTAAATTAATTGCTATTCTTATTTAACCCTCAGTTCATCCCTCTCCTCTTCACTCCGGCACACACAGCTCTCACTCCCTGCATCTCTCCCCTATATTTTCGTTTGGCTTTAACCCAACCGCCCAGCTTCTCAACCACACAGTCTCTCTCTCTCCTAGATCTCCTGTTCGAATTTTACACACCCCCGCTTTCTCTCTTACGCACACACAGACACAGATCCCTCTCTCTATCTCTCTCTCTCTCCGCCCCCCTCCGGGCTTCGACCGCCGGCCACCCTTGCCCGCCGTCGCCATCGCCGGCCCCCGCTCCGCCACGCCCGAAGCCCCGCACGCCGGCAAGCCCCCGCCCCGCCCCCGTTCGACACCGACCCCCGCCGCTGCCCGACAGCAACCCGCCCCTCGCCCCAGCTCGACCCCGCTCGCCCTCCGCCGCTTCCGCCGTCGCTTCCGCCGTCAACGCCGCCGAGACCCCCAGCGCCGACGCCCGTCGCCCCCCTCCGCCGCAGTCGCCGCCTCCGCTCGCCGTAAGCCCCCCCCCCCCCCCCCCCCCCCCCCCCCCCCCCGCCGGCGTCGTTGATTGGGTTGCGTAAGTTTGCAATGGCAAACTTGTAAATATTGAATATTTCGTAATTTTCATTAATTAATAATGTGGTTTAATGGTTTTAATTGCATAACTAATTATACAGGACCCAGAAAAATGTGCGGATAGCTCCAGAAAATCAGAAACAACATTTCGGATCCAATGGCACTAGTCTCACTGCGATCAGACGCCTACTTTTCCCAGAATAAATTTTTGAACTTAGGAATTAAATAGGTATAAATCTTTCTAAAATTCGTAGCTCGCTGATTTTACGTACACTAATATTTGATAAAATTATATGTGATAATAGACTTCGAGACGGTCATTTTGACTGTTCACTCACGTCATTCCGACTTGTATTGCTTCCGTAAGAAATTGCGGAAGATACGCGTAACTTAAATAATCTGGGTTTTTTAAACTATTTTGAGTTTCTAAAAATTGTAAAAATTACTATGGACTTCAGAAAAATATTTCTTCCTGCAGTAAAACTATTTTTATCCTATATAGCCTACATAAAAATTTAGAACGCTTTCCGACACCATTTCAACAGTTTTAAAAATCAAAACGACCAAGTTAAATAAATAAGAAATAGTGTATTCTCTAACTAGTTGTTCTTGTGTTTGCAGGCATCGAATCTCGTGCATCCGCACTAGATCAAGTCCCGGCTCACTGCCATCACCTCGAAGATAGTAAGTCACAGTAAATTCTAACTTTAGAAATCTAGATAGTGTACTTAATGGAAACACCGCATGCTCAAAGCATGGATCGGTACCTTAGTTGTTAGACTTCAAACATTGCTCAGGACTGACATTCTCTCTTGAGGTTTCTGCCTTGACTTTTCAACAAGCAAAGATCTTTGGAGTATCGTTAACACATAGGACTTAACATCTAGTCTCGGAACAGTTCTTGACCTGAATAGATTGACATGCTTGACAGAAAAATTGTAACTGTGAGAACAGTTAATGACTCGTAAAACTGCAAAGAATGGTAACCTGCACAGACACTTGGGGTTTTGGGGTAACTTATAATTGCGGAAGTGCGGGGAGCGACTAGTCCAGACTTTGTTGTCACCGTGCGGATTCTAGCAACCCATAACAGTGCCGGTGACAACCATCACAGATCACAGATCACAGATTATTGCACAGTACTCAGAGAATTGGTTCGCCCGGGTAGCACCCGCGGCAAGAGTTGGCCTCTTGGTTGCTCACTGTACTTCCCGTTATAAGTCACGAACTAGAATAGGCACAAGTACTGTCACTATTGCAATTGTCATTGCTAGCGTCATTGTTATCGTCATTACTAGTTGTACTTGCTCGGTCACTCTTACTTTACTTGTCACCCTTGCATGCTTGACTTGATGTACTTTACTTATCGCACTTGCATGCTTGTCTGTCCTTACTTTATCCTTACTTTACTTTCCGCACTTGTTTACCATAGCCTGCTCCATATTTGTGCACTCCTCTTTTTCTATTGCTAGAATTGTTGTGACTTACCTTCGGTTCCATTTATGGCACCGGCAGACGAAGACCTGATCGAGGACATTGCCCCAGAGTTCGTGGAGCCTACACTTGATCCTGAAGCTGCAGAGTTTTATTTATTTTACTGTTGTGTGAGAGTGTGCTGGTGGTGGTTGTACTTTAATTTGGACTGTAATAACGTATGTTCGCTGGTTTTGAGTATTGTGATGCATCTCTGGGTTGTGGCTATGCTGATTTCACTGGTAAAACTGCGGAACCTGCGCAAATATCAAATAAGTAACGGGCCCCCGAGAGCGGGTCGTTACAGGCCCCCTGGCCGCGCCCCCCCCCTCTGCGGGGGGGCGGGCCACCGCCGCTCCCCCCCCCCCCCCCCCCGCAGAGGGGGGGCGGCGGCCCTCCCACGGCCGCGCCCCCGGCAGGGGGGCGGCGGCCCACCTGCGGCCGCGCCCCCCCTGCCGGGGGCGGCGCCGCCGCCGCTGCTAGGGTTCAAACCCTAGCAGCCCAAAAAAAACAGAAAAGTCTGTGGGCCTGAAGCCCACAGACCTGCTGTGGGCCTCAGGCCCACGGTCAAATTCACAAAAAAAAACAGAAAAGTATGTAGGCCTGAAGCCCACAGACCTGCTGCGGGCCTCAGGCCCACAGTCAGATCTCAAAAAAAAGAAGAAGAAAAAAAAAGAAAGAGGCCTATGGGCCTGAAGCCCATAGACCGCCTGCGGGCTTCAGGCCCGCATGATGGTTTATTTGGAAAAAAAAGAAAAGAAAAGAAAAAATTGGGGGAGGCAAAGGGCTATAAACTTGCCTTAAAAGGCAAATTATTAGCCTAAAAATTAATTTAAAAAGGGGATTTAAGGTCAAAATATTCGTGAAAAATCACGGTAAATTACGGAACAAATATCGGGCAGGCGAGGACTTTTTGGGGATTCTTGGGGGGCTTTTGGGATGATGAGGGAAACTTTTCCCTCTGACAAAGAAAATGTTTATTTTGGGCTCTTTATCAATTTAATTGATTAAACCACATTCAAATTACAACCTGTGCATTGTAATGATGTTTTCTGCAAATATCATATTTACATGCTTTGCATCTCTGGTATATTCTGTTGGATATTATATGCGTGGTTGTGCATTGTATTTAAAACTTAATAATTAGGCAGATCCTGCGACCGCTCTGCCGTTAGTAACCTAACGGTGTATGACGTTGCCCAGTGGTCCAATAATTATTAAGTGTTTAAATTATTTATCCATCTCTGCGAATATTAAATGCATGTGATGCCTGTGATGAAAATGTCTGATGAAAATGTTGATGAGCACAATATTTCTGCATGAATTGCTAAATGTGGTTTTTGGATCGGCCGTTTAGTCCCACAGTTTATTTCCTGCACCTTTCTTTTATTTTTGAGAGAAATTGTAGTGAGGAATTTATGTAAATGTCAAAGAAAGAAGACCAACTTCCATGGAGACGGAGGCCACGCTTGAAGATGGAGATATCATATGGGACCCACGGGGTTTCCAAAGTTGTATTTTCATTTTCTTTAAGCTGCAAATTTGTATAATTTGGACTGTGGACTTTTTTGGACTCTTTCTTGTGGGACTGGCCGATCCACACATTTAGTTTTTCGTTAAATATTGCCTCCGCATGAAAATGTTTTCTCTGAATTAATTATTAATTCATGCATGTTTGTGCTCTGCTAGATAAATGGCTAATATTGCAAGCGTTAATTTCGAAGTACTGGAAGCATCAGGTAGAAACTATCTAAGCTGGCAGCTAGATGTAAAGTTTCACCTGCGGGCAAAGTCCCTCATCGCTGCTATGACTGAAAAAGAAAATGTTAGCGATATAGAGAAGGCGCAAGCCATCACCTATATTCGCCGCCATGTGGACAAGACCTTAAAGGCTGAATACCTTACGGTCAAAGATCCACTTGAGCTATAGACTGCCCTTGTGGACAGGTATAAACATCAGGAAGATGTTATACTCCTAAGGGCACGATATGAGTGGGAGAACATGAGACTACAGGACTTTAAGTCCATTGCTGAGTACAACTCAGCACTTTTTAGCATCACCTCACGCCTGAAGTTGTGTGGTGAAAAAGTCTCAGAAAATCGCATGCTGGAAAAGACGTATACGTCCTTCCATGAAAAAGATGCGATACTCATACAGCAATACCGTGAACGCAAGTTCACCAAGTATTCCGAGCTGCCGTCATGTACTGATAAATGCACCACCCCTAGTGGGCTATTTTGGTACTTCATTGTACTGATAAATGCATCCTCAGAACATTCGTACGTATGTCTACTACAAGACCCGCAACTTAGCTTTTCCAAAGCTATTGGCACAAGAATAAAAATGTTGCGGGCACATTTCCCAGACAATAAAATATTGTAAATAAGTCTGGTTAATGTTGGGAAATATACCTCCCAGTCTTTTCAAGAGTACTGCCAATCAACGGGAATTGAAAATGAACATACAAGTGCCGCATGTTCATACCCAAAATGGGTCGGCAGATTCACTGAAAAGTAGACTCCAATGGACTGAACGTCCATTAAAACCCGATTGCCTATGGATGCATGGGGACATGCAAACTTTGCATGCTGCATCGTAAATGAAAATAAGACCCTCTGGAGGTCAGAGTCTCCAATGCAATTTGCATATGGAATGCCACCGAACATTTCTCATCTGAGAATCTTCGGTCACGCAGTCTTAAATCCCCATTGCACCACCAAAGAGGACCAAAACGGTACTCAACGTCGCCTAGGTATCCATGCAGGGTTTGACTCACCCTCACTTATAAGATACCTAGAACCCCAAACGGGGGACGCATTTAAGGCATATCTTGAAGACTGTGATCTCGATGAGACGAGTTTCCCAAAAATAGGCCCAGATACTAGAAAATCTGGCGCGAAGAAAATTATAACGTGGGATACAAAAAGTTTGACCCACCATGATCCGGTAACAATATAATGTGTAGATGAGATCCCGAAGATCCTCCACATACAGAAAATTGTCTACCAATTACCGGAATCATTTATTAACAACCAGAAGATTGTCAGATCACACATCCCTGCTGCAAAAACTCCAGCTAGGATTGACATCCCCGAGAATGGATGTAATCCACCAGCAGCAGAAGTGGCTGATCCTCAACAGAAAAGAGGTAGACCACCAGGCTCCTAGGACAAGAAACTCCTGGAGACCTTAAGACAATACTACCACAAGACAATGAGCTCCTGTCCACACCATCACCCTTCCCGGAATCCACTGCAGAGGAATTGCCGGGAAAAAGTGAAATTAAGTAAATGTTGTACGTACTGGGGAGGTGTTGGACAGATAGAACATAAATTGTCGACAATGTATTCACGTATCATATTGCCATATACATCGCAATGGCGATGATGTTTATAAATTATCGTTCCACACTCCGTTGCTAGAAGGCAAACGTAGAGATTGGCCAAAAATGTGGAACGTGGCAATAAAAGATGAGCTGGACTCACTTATGAAACGTGAAATGTTCGGACCTGAAGTCCTGACACCAAAAAGGTGTCAAACCTGTGGATAAAACAAAGTATTGCACACATAAAGAAAAATAAATACAAAATCGTATGCTATAAGGTACAACCTATAGCCCGAGGAAAATTTCGCTGAAACTAGGGATCGAACAAATTCAAATGAGCATGTCTCATAAATGATGCATCAGTCTCCCTAAGTTATCAAAAGCGAATACCTTACGATTTGGCGAAGGAAAATTTTGGATATGCTGTTATTGGATGTTGTGACGGCATACCTTCGTGGATATCTTGTAAAGACAATTTCCACATTTCCTTAAAATGCCGGAATAGACTTCGGGACGTCTATTCAAGAAAAACAATAAGTAAATGTACAACCAAGAGAATCACTTGACAAGTCAATGATTCCTACTGAAGGTTGTCTTTGCATCTGTGCAAAGAACAGGATTAGAGATATTAGTTGTAGACAACTAACATCTCATCGGATCTCCTAAAGAGAAAACCGAAATAAATGTACAAGCCTGACTTTTAAACATGAAATAAAAAGACCTAGGCAAATATAAAGTCATGGCTCATAGAATCCTGTTACAAACGCCCAGAAGTGCGTTGGAGATATTAAAAGGACCATTGTCATCCAAAGTACACCTACGGTGGTACACTTACTGGATGAACAAAAAGAACCCTTCCGATCGCTGGAAGAGGGGGAGGATATAACTGGTCCTAAAGTCCCTTATATTAGTGCAATTATGCACTCCTGGCTAAACTGCACGCGTCCCGATATAGCAGTTGCAGTTAACTCATTAGCCAGAGATAGTTGGCACCTCACTAGGGCCATTAGACCGGAGTCAAGCCTTCTGCGCTTTCTCCAAGGGTCGACAGATTTGGACTTACAAATTATAGTAGCATCCTCCAATATTTGTGCAAATGCAGGTTACAGGTCCGGTCCCTATACTGTGAAATCACAGAACAGGTACCAACAGTGGGATGACCATCTACTGCAAATATGCAAAGCAACTTATGAAGGCAACATCATCCTATAATTCCGAGATCCTCACCATTCCAGAATCACACCAATGGTGTATTTAAGGGCGCCTGGTGGTACATCACATCCCAGTGACGACTGGGATAGAGGCTGGTTCCGTGGAGCTGGCCATATAGTCTGAAGACCACATCAGAGGCGACGAAACTTAGCACACCTCTCCAGAGTTTCTGGATTCAGCAGCTGCTTGATGGTGACAAAATTTGTAATCTGTATACATTTTCGGAATATTGTAAATAGGAGTGATGAGATAAGCCTACGAGATCTGAAAGCCTAAGAGCTTTTACAGATCAGGGGGAGTTGACAGAATTTGTACTCTTTTCCCTTAGCTATGGTTTTTCCCACTGGGTTTTCCATAGCCAAAGGTTTTAACGAGGCAAATCACATCAACTCTGGATCCTGAAGTATCCACCCCTCAGTGACGCTCAGAATCCAGAAGTATTCATGAGCAGAGTCACTTGTACAAATCAGGGGGAGTTAAAGAGCGTTTGCACTCTTTTTCCTTAACTATGGTTTTTCCCACTGGGTTTTCCATAGCTAAAGGTTTTAACGAGGCAAACCTCACCAACTAAGGATCCCGAAGTATCCACCCCATGTGAGACTCTTATTACGCTCTTGAGTGGAGTCCACACCTATGGCTGGATAAGGGGGAGTGTTGTGAATGGAAATAACCAGAGTTGGTTAGGATTGCGGGTATCTTAGAGATACGCCCATATCTATGTATTCGATGTATCTACTCTCCTACCATGCCTATAAATAAAGGGCTGGGGGTTCCTCCCCCAGTAGTTGATTCATAACAGTTTTAAATTTATGTGATAATTTTAAAATTGATTTTAAGGCTTTAAAACGTTATGTGATAAGTTTAAAAATTAATTTATGTTTAAATATTTTATGTGATAAAATTTTAAGCATAAAATTTTTTTTAAATGATGTTTTAAATTTATGAGATATTTTTAAAACTGTTTTAAAAAGTTTAAAATCGTTTATGTGATAAACTTTAGTCTATTTAATTGTTAAATAGGTGTACACTTTTATTTTATGCGATAAAATTAGTGTAACTTCATTTCAATGGCTAGTTCATCTTGTCCCTTATTTGATAACACAAGACAACCCTTTAGGTTAGCCATTAAGATATGATTAAAATTTATTAATTAAATTTTAATGACATGCTATGTTTTAATAAAACTTTTAACAACCCTTTTAAGACCTAATTCCTGATTAGGATAGTCCTTTTAATGAATTTTTAATTCTAATTGTTATAATTAATTCTCATTAAAGGATTTCGCTTTTAGCGTTGTTAATAAAATTTATTAAAATCCTATAACAATTAGGATAGCGCGTGAACCTTATAGTTGATAAGGACTTAATAAAAGTTAATAAACAAATCCTAAAATTTTGAATTTAAGGATGCAACTAGTTGATAGGATTAATTAGTTGTTAATTAAAGCCTTTAGTCTATGACACGCATATAAAAATGACAAGCTTCATTCAATGGACCATGATCCAGTCAATGTGCTTGGCTAAGTTTGCAGGATCACCTTTTAAAGGATAGTGGTTCTGGCTTAGTCAATTCCCTGGCTGTGTTCTGCTGAACCGCAATGTCGCGAATCATGATTGTATGACACCCTGGACTATATCTAAGTCAAATACGTTAATGATCTTTTTCAAGATTAGCCGTAGCCCTCCTTGTTTTAGGGGATGGCAACTATAGGACCCGTGTTACAGTTGTTGAGCTACACTCAAGTTGTGACATGGCAACCCTGTAGAAACCAACGCATTAAATACATAAGATGAAATCTTGACTGACCCAAACCGTCGTGTCCTACACCGAGCGCCGGCGTAAGTTAAATCAATGATGTAGTCTGACTAGATGTAGTCTAAGACCTGACCCAAACTGCCGTGTCGTGAATACACCGAGCACCGGAGCAAGTCAGGCTAGACATGAAAACAATGGTCCGACTAGACTAGACATTGTGATTTAGATGAGCACACTCATGATCACAAATGGCTAGGGGTAAAAACCGATAAGAGAGTCATATCTGATATGATCGATGAAGAGCCATCTTCTAATTACAGAGTCCTACAACTTGTTGAGCTACACTCAAGGTTGTTAGGCTCAAGGTGATTGGATCTCTTACCCATTAATTTAATTCGATTAAATCGTTCGTTATTAAGCTTTGAAATGATCGTAAAAATAGTGGGAGGATATAGATAGATAAAAGCCAATCTACCTATATTTAATATTGAACATATGCTAAACTAGGGCAAGACTATGTTTACCGAAGGAATCAAATATAATATTTTAATCGAATAAGTTAATTGTCAATTAGGTTGATTAATTGAATATCAAGTTAAATTTTAATTGATAGAATTAAAACTATATTCTCGTTGACATTAAAATGATCTTCTAAAGAACAGACTTAAGAAATATGATTTCATTAAGTTCTGTGTCCAACAAATAAATTCATGCTACATGTCACTCGTCTCTATATGAGGCAGCTTGAACATATAGGATATTCAAAGTATGTTTCTCCCTACAACTTGTCGAGCTACACTCAAGGTTGTATGGACAAACAATTTTGATCCGCAAAGTTCGAGAATTCGATCAAACTGTTTGAGTCAAATACGAGTGCATGAGCGGTGCAAGACTATGTATCCCAACCGGATCTTGAGACAATCAACTTCTTGAGCTACACTCAAGGTTGCAACTCTCAAGCGTTTGGATACATGATATGCTTGCATAGCTATTTATTTATGTTGGGCTATTTATATCTAAATGTGATTTAGAAAAGGAAGAAGGCACTCCGGAAAGTCAATCGAGTTAAATAGTTTAATTTATCATTAGTAAAGGCATAAGTATGAGGAAATAAAAATGTGACATATTTTGATGTCATGATTTCATAATTATTGTTATACAAAAGGTCAACACATTTTGACGAATGTCGTCACATTGCTTCTGAAGCAATGAGTAATATGTATAACGATAATATATATATATTAAATATTAATATATAAATACACAAGATAGTAGCAGACTTATAATAGACTAGGCTGTATCGAGAGACTAAGCTTCACAAGTCACATAAAGAGGGGTCTGACCTCTCGTATTATGAAGTCTGCAGACACTTGTGAGTCTTATCCTCTTAGATATAATGGCCGAAACCCATCTGTAAAACAGTGAAAGAATGAGTTGTCGAACTCAGTCTCGTACATACTGATGTACCCGAGTCTAGATTAACCAAAATAAGTTATTCGTATATTTTATTAAGACACGTGTTCTTGATGAAACACAAGTCTGATAAAATAAAGAACGAAATGACAAAAATATTTAAACCGATTCGATTAGATCGAATGGTCAAATACTTAGCTACATAAAATCTTGCGTAATTAAAAGAAAATATGATGATTTTCTCTCAGGTCAAGTCTGTTAACACATCTGTACGTTAAAAGGTATGAATCACACTAAGTTAGACTTGGTGCGATCCATAACAAGCGACTCTGAGTTAAGTCCTCTCTCTGGGTTAAGTCCCAGATAGTAATGCCTAGGTTTTGATAATGTTCTATGAGGACATTATCAATAAGATATTCATTAAATCAATCATTAGGAAGTTGTATAATTGCTCGAATTTCGTGAGACGAAGAGTCGAGTTAAACATCATAACTGATGATGACTTAGTCAACTTCCGGGATGAAATTCGGAGTAGTAACTCCGATTTAAAATTTGATGCAATCAGAATAGGTCCGTGTGCGTAAATAAATTTTGGAATTTAGTTTACGTGCCCAAGAAAAATGTTTCCTCACTTTCTGCAAGTAAATCTTTAAGTTGAAACATTGGTGCAGAAAGAAAAATAGTGAAGTACAATCATGTTGGTCGAGAACGGTTTTCATACTAATTCCTATAAAACGGATTATGTTGAAACTGTCTCGCCAGCAAATGTGTACAGATCTACTCGGACCAAACTCGATGTAAAATGCTCATGCTGACCATGAAAATTGAAGCATTCACTTATAAGTTCGTTTTTCTAAATATGATTTAGACGGACCAACTTATATAAATTAACCAGAAAGTTTTCAAGGTCAGTGGGAGCGTATAAATTACATGCGAGGCATCAAAGGGATGGAACATATATTTTGACAAAGTGATCAAAGAGTTTGATACTTTATCAGAAATAGATATGAGCCATTTGAAATGACCAATAACTAATTTAAAATTATTATTGTAAGGTACGATGAACTGGATAAGATCCAAGAAAATAAATATTATGGATTTCGAAAGACCAAGTGAATTATTTGAATGAGATTCAAATGGTTGGTCTGACATGAACATAGAAACCCCTTAAGTCTATAGTGTAGACGGTTTTAACAGATCCACTAACGAAGGCTCTACCACATGAAGTCGGAAAAACTTATGTGTAAAAACGGTATAAGATACCGAGATAAATGAGCCAGAGTGCAAGTGGGAGTTGTTGAGAGATGATACCCTCGAGGCAATCTATCTCTATGTGTGAATAGCACAAACATCTTGTTCGAAATAACAGTAAGCTGTTTGGTAATAATTTATCTAAGTTATTTTATAATGTAGTTAACATTAGACATTAACTTAGGTAAAGTCCTGAGACTTTATGTAAGGCCAAACATGTATCGAGATGAGTATCTCGATCATGGAGAAATGTTTGACGTCTGTAGCATAAGTCTAAAAGGGTTCGTGGTCGTAGATGTTTCGAGACAAGGATATCGAAACATCGGATAGACCATTGTGTCTTAGTCTTCACTGTTTAGCGGTGGCGGTGATCTTATGATCGCTTGACTTGGTGAAGTCGAAGACGAGACACAGGTGCTCATTAGAGAATGAGTTCACTGAACGATCCACAAGAGTTATCATATGGTTATATTGACCAATCTGTCAATGATAACTCTTAGTGATGATAGGCTAGTTGGTCTTTTGACTTGAGGTCATTTTTACGAACCTGTGCGTGAACGGTGCTACTTAGATCAACAGACCTAGCTCCGAGGCAAGGCCTGTCGAAAGGTTTTGATTGGGTGTCACTTGAAGCGTACGAGGCAAGTAATGACCAAGAGAGGATTCGTCTCTCCCGGTCAATGGGAGTTAGTGTCGTAGAGTTAGTTCGGTCTTTAGTAAAATCTCTGGCCAGAGTATGTTGGAAGAAGTCCAACAATATTTGACTAAAGATCGATAGAAACTAACCGGAGTCAAGTTATTGGGGTTGACAGTTTGACCGTACCCTAGACTTGATCTACACGACATAGTTTAGACGAAGAGACTATAACTGCGGAATTCATCACGGAAACAGTCAGGGTGATCCCGAAAATACTCATGTCAATGAGTCAACCACATAATGATGATTCCTGAAGCAGGGACGACAACCACTGCTCGTGGTCACTGCCGTATAGGGCTTCTAGCCTAACATGTTGTAAGGGTCAGGCTGTAGGGTCTCACACAGAGTGCGATCTTCGTCTAGTAATAGGTAGAAATTAGTTAGGGAGAATAATTTGCATTTGATGCAAGGGATAAAATATTGCAAAAGATGTTTGCAATCATCTCCTGCATTCAGGATAAATAATCCTGAGTGCAAGTGGGAGATGTAGAGGAATTGCCCTCAGATCATTTGTATTTGATGCAGATGATAATTTAAGCCTAGATAGGGACTAATCTGCATATGATGCAAAAGAGATTAAATGTGTCTTAAATTGTTTAAGACTATATTTAATAAATAAACACAAGGAAAAGTTCACAGGTAAGACGGGAATGTCCTGGTCTACGCCCAGGTTCGAACGGCGTCCAAATCGGACGCCAAACGTAAGAGTTATGTCCAAAACAATTTAAAAGCCAAGCCCATGTAGACATCAGCCCCTTGGCTGATTAAATCAAAAAGGGGGGGCAGGCCTGGCCCGCTGACGCACGCGTCAGCCTACTGACGCCTGCATCAGCGGGTCCCGCGTCTGCAGACACGGGCGTCAGCAGACGCGGGCGGAAGGGCCAAAGCGGGCCCGCTTTTTAGCAGGCACGCCCCGGTTTCGGGGTAAAGAGCCGCCCGCTATTACGGGCGGCGTGAAATTAAATGGGCCCGCATTTTGATGCAAGCCTGCCTCGAATTTGTCGCTGGTGGGCCCCACGTGTCTAGGTTGCAAACCCTAGGCAGATTGTATTGACGGCTGCTTGTATTTACGAAATACAATGTTTGGGCTGATCTTTGGACATACGTTTGAGGGGACAAACTGACTCGGATTGACGAACGGTTTTTTCCTATGCGTTCACCGTTGAACGCCCTTCGTATTAATAGGTTGTATCAATCATGAAGCTCAACGGTGAAGGGGTTAAAATTCACGGAAGTTTGCACTTTGTGAAGGGCAAACTAACTTGATTTTAATTAACTCTATTTTTTAGTCCCACATCGGATTTTGAGAGAAGTGGAGCAGTCAGCCGCCTATATAAATAGGGGTCTGCTCCCCTCCTCAAAAGTCGTCCCAAGCTCTAGATCTGAGCGGCTCTCGTAAATGTTGGAGCACGCTCGGATCTAGGCTTAAATTAATATTTCTCTATCTCCCTAATATTTCTGCCTTACTCTTGAGGGCTCTAGCAAAGCCGAACGGAGTTCGGATTCAGATCCGAAATCTAGGCGAAGGTTTCACTCACGTGAAACTTTCTTCGGCGCGTGGTTGGCTCAGCGACACGGGATTGATCGCCTCGGGATGCGGAGCGGTTCGATGAGCGGTTCGAGGAGCGGCTCGGCGTGGGACGGGGAGCGGCTCGGAAGACGGTGCGGAATATCTCGCCTGCCCCAGGGTTGAGATTCCAGGTATATATTTTATGAGCATTAGTTTAATTTAATCGCAGTAGGTTAGATCCTTCTTGGGATGGTCAGATCCATCCCAAGTCGGCATAGATCTTAGCTAAGGGTCTTGTACCTTAGGGCTAAGTTAAATCGTTTAACTGCATATTAATTAGTTAACATAGTTTTATTTTCCGCTGCAAATTCTTTTTCTGTCTATGTTCCGTCCGACTTAGGACGGAAATAGAGTTTTTGTGCCATAAGGGTCCCAGAAAATCCTACATACCCTGCTCTCGCGATAGGTGTGACGTGCGATCCGTACATAAAGAATCGACAATATTCATACCACTCTCATGGGTAGAATGGTCTCCACTCATGCCACTCTCGTGGATAGAGCTTTCATGTGTGCTTTGGTGGCTCTCATTGACACTTCTAAAGGATTCCCACCAAGAAGATTTAATAAGCACTTTGCTCGTATATGTGTCATTTCAGTTAAGGATATTCAATTCTAGTGGGAGCGTGTTCTTTTAGGTGCTCATATAATGTAGACATTTTTAGTTTTTCAGTTTAAGGTTACTTTCTGCTGAAATAAAGTTTGGGTATGGTTTGATCTCACCAAAGTTAAAGAGATGACCAGTTGGAAATAGGCATGTTAAGATCACATTACATAAAATTTCCAAGCTACACATTCACATCATGATTCATGTCATTTCAATTATTTTAGCATATGTGACAACTGGGTAAGGTCCCTGGCTATGAGGAAAACACTAGAAGGGTGGATGAATAGTGTTTATGCAATTTAAAATGATAATTACACCAAATTAAATCCCTAACCAACAATTAATGCGGATTGAAAATAAACCCTAAAATGAAACAATGCAAACATAATGATGTTTCAATGGTTCGGATTACCCAAGTCACTTTCCGACTTATTCCCGGTAATCCTATGTCCCTTCCACCCGGATACCACCGGATACTCAAGTTAGAACCCTAACTTGAGGTTTCCTTAAAACCCATTTGTAGCAACCCTACAAGTAAAATCGAAATATACTCGATGTCCTTGACTCCCTCAACTTTGGAGCAAGCAAACCACTCTCACAACCCAAGAGTAAATCAAATAACGAAAGTTATGAAATATGAAATAAACAACACTTACAATCACCTATGCCTTGAAGTAGAACTTGAAGGAGAGAGTGTAGTGTGTTGAATGACTCTCTTGGAAGAGAGGAAAGCCCTTTCTCTTGACTGCACCAAATGCCTAGAAGATTTCTCTTTGATTCTAGGTTGGAGAGCAAGAGATTGAAAGATAAGAATTCTAGGCCTTTAGGATTTGAGAGCTTAGATCAATGAAGATTGAAAGCTTGAATGGTTGAGTAAGTTGCTAACCTCTCAATGGAACAGTAGAGGCTGCCTTTATAGTTTCTCCAAAGCCCTCAAACTAAATCCCCAAAAGCCCCTTTGAAATCCGTGGAGAAAAACCCTAATGGATAGAATTTGCACACTCGACAGTCGACTGTTGAACAAAACACAGTCGACTGCTGCACTGTATCAGAAGGTAGGTGAGAATTCAAACGGTAACTTACCACGTGGACAGTCGACTGATGAAGAGAAGACATTCGAATATAAATCCAACAGGCGACTATAATTCCTTCTACAGGCGACTGGCCGCAATATGGGTAAGCTAAGAAAGTCTTGGAAAATACTAGGAAGACAGGACAGGCGACTGATGTGGAATACACAGGCGCCTGTGCTATGGGTAGGTGCCTGTGAAACCAATATCAGTAGATTGTCACAAACGCTGACATTTTCCAGCGAGTTGAGTCTGCAGAGAAGCTTACAGACAGACGACTGTTGAAGCATTGACAGTCGACTGTTCCATGGACAGTCGACTGTAAATACCACATCTGTCGACTGGCACTAAAACTTGAAATAATCCAGAGAACAAGTTCTGCAGAAGAATCATGGACATGCGATTGTTGAAGCATTTACAGTCGACTATTCCTTGGACAGGCGACTGTAAATACAGCATCAGTCGACTGGCCAGATGAAACTGAGAATGATCTTGGGCGAAAGATATACAGTCACCTGATTAACAAATCACAGTCGATTGTCTCTTGGACAGGCGCCTGTAAAATGTACAGCATTCACCTGAAAGAATAAAAGCTTAAAAAGCACAAAAATCAACTGATTAAGTATGTGCATAACAGGCGATGTAGAACAAAACACAGTCGACTGTTTTTAGACAGGCGACAATAGATCGTTCAGCAGTCGACTGTTGAAATCACACCATGCACATTCTTGAGAATTATGAATTGGAGTCTAAGGAAAATTGATCTAATGATTTCCTAAGACTGAAATGAAGATGTGTGTGTGTGCTCCAACATAGTTCTACTTCTAAGTTACATACTAGAAGAGAAAAAAAGATTACATCTTGTAGAACTCTCTTCTATACAAAGTATGAGCTTGAAGTCTTCTAAGAGCTTCAATCACATCTTTGATCATCCAATCCACTTCTCTTGCTTTCATTGATCTTTGATTGTCATCCATTCCTAATTGATCTTCATGATATGCTTAGGCAATGGATTAACTGCAAATAAGGGATTAGTCACAAGTATTTATGTTTGTTCATCATTAACACCAAGTAGGGAGAAGTCCAATACTCAACATTCTCCCCCTTTTTGATGATGACAAACAAACATAAACAAAAAGATAAGTAATTGTGCTTAAAGAAAACTTACTCCTCCTACATAGATGCCAATCAAGTTAGTCAATGAGTATAAGGGCACCAATTGATCAAATGAAGCAAGTATGTAAGATATGAATGAATGTAATAATTTTCAAGTAATCTTGAAATCTAGGATTTTATAATCCAAATTCATTATATCATACTCCCCCTGAATCTAAGGCAACTTCAATCTTAGATTCAAGTTTAGAACTAGAATTTACTTAGCACATACATTTTGATATGTTTATTTCTCCCTCCCCCCTATGGCATTATCCATAAAGGTGGGAGTAGAATAACAACAATCGTGCTAAATAAGTACTAAAACTATTATGAGAGTCTTAAGATAGGATAAATAATAAATTTGATGCCAACATATAATCGAAGGAAAACTAATCACGAAAGGGGCATCTCATTGACATGCATACGAAAAACTCATAAAACACAAGAAAGCTTAGTTGACTAAAGGAACGAGAATCCAATATCAACATTTCAATCCAATTGCAAAAAAACGTTTCAAATCACATCATATATATGATACATCATACAAGAGACAATTTCACAATATTCACACATGATATTAACATAAACAATGAGACATTGTATGAAGCAGCATAAAAGAAACGACATATATATATAATCCAAAATTTACATGGAGAACAAAATGTAAAGAAACACATCCAAGTACGTCAAAAGTATATGAACGTCATACATACATCATCCATACATCAGAACACAAATCACAAGTACAAACTGACACTCAAAAATCTCAACCCTAACAAATATCTAGGTCTAAGGGTGAGTCTCTAAGTGGAGTGTCAATCCATATCAGCATCTGAGGAGCGAGCCAAACCAATCTCGAACTATTACGCCTCTGGATCAAACGATGAATCCTCGGGAGGAGGAGGAGGAGCAGCAGCAGGTGAGACATCCTGAGGAACCGAAGAAGCACCTAGCTCAAGAGTAGTACCACCAGGATGCTCCAAAATCTCAGAGACGACATGTGGGGAAGGCTGAGTAGGCTGAACAAAGGGTCTGAGGTGCTCAGGGAAAGGAATTCCCTGATGCTGGAATGACAGAAAGAATAACTCATATAAACCAGAAACCTTCTCGTCCAAAAGGTAACGAGAGGGAGCGGCTGAGGTAGATGGCTGATCAGCTGGAGGAATGGTGGATGACGAAGGAGCAGAAGTAGATTGCCTCTTCTTGGATGCTGACTGCAGAGCCGAAAAGGACTTCGACTTCGCAGAAGCATCTAGAATAGGACCAAAAGGCAAAGGCTTTTAAGGAGTCAAGTTAATACCAAAATAACGGAAGACCAAGGTAAGGAGACTTCCATAAGGGATGTGAGCAGAGGAAGTAGTGAATTCGACCTTGTCCAACCGATCAAGGAGGACACCGGCCTAGTTCACTGACATCCCCGAGAAGATAGCTTACATGCATCGAAGGATCTCCTGAAAGGGCTGATCGGAAGAGCCATATTTTAGCAAGATGTTGGACTTCACCACAAGGTGAATAGCCCAACCTCTAGCCGTGAACATGGAGGCCCTGACTCCAGAAGAAAGGAAGGATGGGATCACACGGCACATGTCCTGAAGGACATTCTGATCAAGGTCACCAACATCAGAAATAGAGATGTCAGCAGGAAGGGAGCCAGAGGAGGGGATCCTAAGAATGGTCCTTAAGAGAGTAGGATCAAGACGGATACAGGTCCCCTGAACCACAGTGTCTATCTCCCATGTGTCAACATACTCACCGCGAATGCGTTTGGCATAGAATAATTTGACCAGGAAGGGATAAGCACGTGTGGAGTCGATATGAGAGTATCGAAAAAGATCACCCAAGTGGGTAGATGAGAGAATCTTTGAGAGTCTCTCAGCAGTGAAGGCCTGATAAACAATAAATCGCTCACGAAGGAGCCTGATCCCTAACATGGAGTGGAACTTTGCCAGACACGCATCGTCTCGATAAATAAGAACTAGAGGATCAGTAGGAGGCATGGTGGGATTTTGGCCTTGATGAGAATCGGAACTATACTCAGGGCAGGTGTCAGCGCAACCCAAGTAGGTTCGGCCTCAGCGACATGCTCATTGATGCGAACACCAGCAGGCTTACGCTGACGCTTCACAAGAGGCTCAGCTTTGGAGGAGGAAGAAGAAGGGGAATAGCCACCCGAAGTGTCGGACGGAGGATCAGCGTTGTTGGTGCGGGCTTTGTGGGGTCGCTTGGTTTTGACAATGGTCACTTAGGGCGTTTAGGAGCAACAGCCTTCCCTTAGGTCTTGGGTGCCATTGTATGAAACGAACGATAAGATAGAAACGCACGACTTGAATCAACGAAAGAAAAACGATACCTATTCCGAGGAGAATGGAGAAGGAGACACTCGAACAGGAAATCGAACGATCGAAAGGAGAGATCGGAGACTTGGGCTCGAATCAGAGAGGAAACGACAGCTACATTGGAATTCGAAAGGAGGAAGACGAGGGAGAGGCGTCGGATGAGAGAGAAACTAACAGATCGAATCGACGGTTCCCGAGAATATAGAGGGTCCAAAGAATCTGGGTCGTTGGATCGAAAAATCGACGGCTCAGGTCAAGTTAACGAACCACCACAGCAATAGACAGTCGACTGATAAAAAATCATCAGTCGACTGGAAGTAAAGATAGAAATAATCTTGGGTTGAAAGACAGTCGACTGTTGAGTAATTCACAGTCGCCTGTCGGAGAGACAGTCGACTGTAACTAACTCCTCAATCGACTGACAGAGAATCAAAAATATGATGATAAAAATAGAGACCTCTGAAGATTTGGACAGGTGCCTGATGACCAAATTGCAGTCACTTGTCACAGGGACAGTCGACTGAAAAATCTTCATTAGTCACATGTGTGAAAAATGCAGTCTGCTGTTTGATAAAATATAGTTGGGCAGTCGATTGTCGAAGGGATGACAGTCATCTGTCCTAGTCCAGAAATGCACAGTGAGGTTAAAATCCAAATGATAGAGACAACTCACCCTAGGACCTATACTCTAACACAAATCTAATCATGAAATCACTATAAAAATATTATAGATTCGTGTATATATCTCGTAAATCAATCCAAACAATCGAAATCATCAAAATCTCAAATACATCTCTTAAAAAAATATATGTGAAACATATAATTTATCAAAAGAAGAGAAGTAAAATGATGATATGAGTTCAAGTATGATATAACATGAAAGTATGAACTTAACATGAAAGTATGAACTCCTATATTTCAGATTCACTCATAATCCCTAATTCTCCACGTAACCTCACAAATGAATCTTCTTTAAGAGGTTTAGTGAAGATGTCGGCGATTTGTTTTTGGGTTTCAATGTACTCTAAGATGATGTCCTTCTTAGCTACATGATCATTAATAAAATGGTGTCTCACATCTATGTGTTTGGTACGAGAGTGATGTACCAGATTCTTGGAAAGACAAATAGCACTTTGGTTATCAACCATGATAGGGCAAGTATCACAATTGACACCATAGCCCTTAAGAGTGTGTCTCATCCAAAGAACTTGTGCACATGCAAGACCCGCGGCAATATATTCCGCTTCAGTCGTGGACATTGATACCGAGTTCTGTTTCTTGGAAAACTAAGAAACTAGGGAATTTCCTAGAAAATGGCAAGTGCCACTAGTATTTTTCTACCGGATTTGCATCCGGCAAAGTCGGCATCACTATATGAGATTAACTCATATGTGCTAGACTTAGGTTAAAGTAACCCGTAATCTAGTGAATGATTGAGGTAACGAAAAATTCGTTTAACCGCAATCAAGTGTGACTCCTTAGGTCTAGCTTGATATCTAGCACAAAGTCATACAGAAAACATGATATTGTGCCTACTAACAGTTAAATAAATCTACCGATCATACCTCGATATAGACGCACGTCTACAATTTTTCGGTTCTCATCCTTGTGTAGATGGGTTGTCGTACTCATGGGGCCCTTTTGCTTGAAGACGATTCCATTCTGAATCGCTTGATAAGCTCCCTGGTGTACTTAGTTTGATGTATGAAAGTCGCATCCTTCATTTGTCGAATTTGTAGTCCAAGGAAGTAGTTGAGTTCACCCATATGGCTCATCTCGAATTCATCCTTCATAGACTTAGAAAATTCTTGGAAAATATTAAAGTTAGTAGAACCAAATATGATATAGTCTACATAAACTTGAATTAATAGGATGTCATTTTCATAATCCTTAATAAAAAGAGTTGAATCAACTTCACCCATTTTAAAACCTAAATTCTAAAGAAAGGTTTTGAGTTGATCATACCAAGCTCTAGGAGCTTATCTCAACCCATATAACGCTTTCTTAAGTTTAAAAACATGGTTTGGAAATTTTTCATGAATAAAACCGGGTGGTTGAGAAATATAAACTTCTTCATTAACAATGCCATTTAAAATGCACTTTTAACATCCATTTGAAATAATTTAAAATTCCTATGGGATGCAAAAGATAAAAGCAATCTAATAGCTTCTAATTTAGCTACGGTGGCAAAAGATTCTTCGAAATCAATACCTTCTTCTTGCCGGTAGCCTTGAGCTACTAACCTTGTTTTGTTCCTTGCGATGACCTCGTTCCCATCGGTCTTGTTCTTGAAGATCCACTTGGTCTTAATCACTTGGTGACCACTTGGAAGAGGAACGAGCTTCCAAACTTCATAAAATGATACGTGTAGTGATTTCTCGATCGTTGAAGATGTTTTGTTGTGTATCCAGTAGGCTTTGCTACGTGTGGAATATCCAACAAAAATTCCTTCATCGGACCTTGGCTTAAATTTATGTAAGTTACCAAAGGTGTTCTTGATAAAATATTTTGAACCAAAAACACGAAAATATTTAACTTTGAGGCTTTTTGTCATAAAATAACTCAAAACAAGTTTTGTTCGTTCGGGGTCTCACTAGGATCCTATTAAGCATATAACATGTCATGTGCACTGCCTCTGCCCAAAATTGTAGTTCAAGATGACTATCATGGAGCATGGTACGGGCACACTCAATTAGAGTCCTATTCTTTCTCTCTACAATACCATTTTGTGGTGGTGCGCAAGGAAAAGAAAAATTATGAGTTATCCCGGTGTCATCACAAAACTTTGTAAAAGACTCATTCTCAAATTCTCCTCCATGATCACTACGAATAGTGATAATGGTGGATCCTAAGAAATTTTGAATCTTCTTTGCAAATATGGTGAACTTTTCAAAGGCTTCATTTTTATTAGTTAAAAAAGAAACCCAAGTAAATCTAGAGAAGTCGACAACGACAACTAATCCATAGTGAGCATTACCAAAAGAGGCGGTTCTAGTAAGCCCAAACAAATCTAGATGAAGTAGTTCTAGGTGCCTTTTAGAAGTTATGCCTTCTTTAAGTTTGAAAGATGATTTACTAAGTTTACCTCTTTGACATGAATCACAAAAGTTTTTCTTACTAAAAGCAATTTTAGAAAACTTTTGACAGGATCATGCTTAGCTAACTTATATAAGTGCTTAAAATGAACATGACCAAAACAGCGATGCCATAATAGTTGTTCATTTGTATTAACAACTAAGCAATGTTCTACGGTTTTAGACAATCTCAAACAATAAATATTTTTACGCCTAACACAGGTAAATAAAACATGTGAATCAAAATCAACAATTTTACATATACATTCTCCAAAGTTAACCGTGTAACCTTTGTCACAAAGTTGACTAATGGAGATAAGGTTATGACATAAACCACTAACTAAATAAACATTTGTAATAAGTGGTTTGGAAGGATTACCGACTATACCTACTACAATGATGGTTCCCTTTTGGTTACCTCCAAAAGTGACAGTTGCACCATCCTTGATGCTAATCACTTCGGAGAGCAATGAGGGATCTCCCATCATGTGTTTGGAGCAACCACTGTCGAGTATCCATACTTTCCTTTTAGAGCTAATTTGACCTTTAATGCTCTCTTTTTTTTCTTGGGTACCTTCATAGTATACAATAAGCTCATGACACCCAATTTTTGTTGGGTCCAAGGGGATTTGCCCTTTGGTAGCCAAGTCCAAGTGGACTTCCGCTTCCCAATATAGTTACCACTATTAATTATGTCATTAAAGTAGGAATCAACATAAGCATTCCTATCATATAAGCTAGTGTTCTTAGGACCCCAAATAGTGTATGTTTTGGAAGTCCTTTTCCTAGTTGCATGCACAATTGATTGATTTCTATGTGATGCATACTTCATAGGAACATGAGTTCTAGCATAAGAATATAGAGGTGGATATGCATTAGACATATGTGGTTTGTATGCAAACTTGGGAACATGCATGTTGTACGAAACACATGGAGCATGCATGCCATGAGGTGGATGTGCATACATAAGAGAATGATGCACCTGTGCATGAGTATGTAGGGGCACGTGCATGAGTATTTCTCATGTGTGGATTTGCACGTGTCTGTGGGTGTAGAACATAAAAAGTGTCATGAGTGTCCACTTGTAAAGTAGGAGATTTCCTACGTGGATGAAGGTTAGTGTACATGTAAGCATGGCCTCTCTTTTGATTTTCACCCTTAGTGGGTTTCTTGCCAAAAGGAAGCGATTGTGAAGTGGTGACTTTCTTGGTAGGTTTGCTACCAATAGTGTTTTTGACACCACTTGTGGACGCACCGGAGGATGGCCTCACAAAATCTATAGTAACACCACTATAGGCGGTGCGAGCATTGGATGCATTCGCTTCCACATAACCAAGTCTGACACGATGTGTGGCCGGAAATTGGTTTGAGAGCAAATCATCCAATTGTCCTTTCCCTTTGTTAATTCTTATAACTTGGGAGGACATGAGCTCAAAATTCTCATTGAGAGAAGAAATATTTGTATCCAAGGTGGACACACGTGCTTTGAGCTCGTGCACTTGGGTTTTAAGAGAATCATTCTCTAAACCCAATTGTGTGTTTTGTGAAGCTAGATCACTATTATCCTTAGGATACATTTGATCTAGTTGAGATTTGAGGGTAGTCACCTCATCTCTCAATATGACATTTTGAGAAGCCAAATTTGCTTTCTCAAGCGGTGGTGTATCAACAATGGTGTCATTGTTGATAATGCATGGTATAGATGGTTTGTTAACATTCAATTTCTTTAAACTAGTATATCTAAGCATGAGAGATTGATACTTAGAAAATAGTTCTTCGTTAGATATACGTAGTTCATCCATAGTTACCTCGGGTTCATCCATGTCGCTATCACTCTCATCGGAGACTGGATCTTCTCGTGCCATGAAGCACATGTGGGCGATTTCACCCTTCTCATCCTCTGAGTCGCTTGAGGAATCTTCGTTTGAGTCATCAAATGTACCGACAAGTCATTTCTTCTTGTCTTTCTTGAATTTGTCCGACTTGTGGTACTTTGGAGCCTTCCACTTTTCTTTGTTTCGGAGCATTGGGCAATCCTTCTTGATGTGCCTTGGCTTGTTACACTTAAAACAAAGGATGTAGAGTTATTAGTGGAATCAAATTTATTCCTGTAGTGAAATTTAACTTTGCGAAAGAAGCGTTGGAACTTCTTCGCCATTTGCACCATTTCCTCCAAGTCCATCTCTTTTTCTGATTCTTCACTTTCGGAGGATGATGAATTAGCTTTGAAAGCTAATGCTTTCTTCTTTACCTCCGTGGAATTCATCATAGCTCGAATCTTCAAACGGTTCTCCCATCTTACTTCGTAAGACATGAGAGTACCGATGAGATTTACTACATTGTAATTCTTTATGTCGTTGACCTCCTTGATGACGATAGCTCTTCTTTTCCATTTGGAGGTCATTCCCATTATGATCTTTCTCACCTTATCTTATTGTGAGTAGACTTGCCCAAGAGCTTCGAGCTCATTGGTGATGTCGGTAAACCGTCCATACATTGTTGCAATGTTCTCATTTTCCTGCATGTGGAACATATCGAAATTTTGTACAGCAACATAGAGTTTAGAAAGTTTTACCTTATTCGTTCCCTCGTGGGCAACAACGAGATGGTTCCAAATTTGATATGCACTCTTACATGTGCATATCTTGTTGAACTCATCCGGATCCAACGCACAATGAAGAGTGTTCATTGCCTTGGTGTTGTTGACTTCGGTAGACTTCTCGGAGGGCGTCAATTTGTCAAAATCCTCTTCGGTGGGCTCGACGTATTCCTTGTGGAGGGTTCTCCAAAGAGAAGCACTCCTCAGAAACGTCTCCATCCGGCATTTTCAATAACCGAAACTCGTGTCATTGAAACGCGGAGGACGCACCGTTTGAAGACTGTGGATGCACCATCACGATCGTGATTATTGTAAGAAGTCAGTGGAGAAACGTTGTTGTAGTTGGATGACATAGCTTAAAACCAGCACTCCGATACCAATTGTAAGGTCCCTGGCTATGAGTAAAACACTAGAATAGGGGTTGAATAGTATTTATGCAATTTAAAATGATAATTACAGCAAACTAAATTCCTAACCAACAATTAATGCGGAATGAAAATAAACCATAAAATAAAACAATGCAAACACAATGATGTTTCAAGGGTTCGGATTACCCAAGTCACTTCCCGACTTGTTCCCGGTAATTCTATGTCCCTTCCACCCGGATACCACCGGATACTCAAGTTAGAACACTAACTTGAGGTTTCCTTAAAACCCACTTGTAGCAACCCTACAAGTGAAATCGAAGTACACTCGATGTCCTTGACTCCCACAACTTGGGATCAATCAAACCACTCTCACAACCCGAGAGTAAATCAAATAACGAAAGTTATAAAATATGAAATAAACAACACTTACAATCAACTATGCCTTGAAGTAGAACTTGAAGGAGAGTGTGTAGTGTGTTGAATGACTCTCTTGGAAGAGAGGAAAGCCCTTTCTCTTGACTGCACCAAATGCCTAGAAGATTTCTCTTTGGTTCTAGGTTGGAGAGCAAGAGATTGAAATATAAGAATTCTCAGGCTTTAGGATTTGAGAGCTTAGATCAATGAAGATTGAAAGCTTGAATGGTTGAGTAAGTTGCTAACCTCTCAATGGAACAGTAGAGGCTACCTTTATAGTTTTCCCAGAGCCCTCAAACTAAATCCCCAAAAGCCCCTTTGAAATCCGTGGAGAAAAACCCAACGGATAGAATTTGCACACGCGATAGTCGACTGTTGAACAAAACACAGTCGACTGCTACCATGTGTCAGAGGGTAGGTGAGAATTCAAACGGTAACTTACCATGTGGACAGTTGACTGATGAAGAGAAGACAGTCAACTGTAAATCCAACAGGCGACTATAATTCCTTCTACAGGCGACTGGCTGTAATATGGGTAAGCTGAGAAAGTCTTGGAAAATACTGGGAAGACAAGACAGGCGACTGATGTGGAATACACAGGCGCATGTACCATGGGCATCGCCTGTGAAACCAACATCAGTCGACTGTCACAAACCCTGACATTTTCCAGAGAGTTAGAGTCTGCAGAGAAGCTTACGAACAGATGACTGTTGAAGCTTTGACAGTCAACTGTTCCATGGACAGTCGACTGTAAATACCACATCCGTCGACTGGCACTAAAACTTGAAATAATCCAGAGAACAAGGTCTGCAGAAGAATCATGGACAGGCGATTGTTGAATCATTTACAGTCGACTGT
The DNA here is from genome assembly GCA_030789695.1 of Scilla litardierei. Lineage (NCBI taxonomy): Eukaryota > Viridiplantae > Streptophyta > Magnoliopsida > Asparagales > Asparagaceae > Scilla > Scilla litardierei. Next base: position 50,953 of record JAULAV010007662.1, on the reverse strand, counting down.
TCCTTGGACAGGCGATTGTAAATACAGCATCAGTCAACTGGCCAGATGAAATTGAGAATGATCTTGGGTTGAAGATAGACAAGCGACTGATTAACAAATCACAGTCGACTGTCACTTGGACAGACGCCTGTAAAATGTACAACAGTCGCCTGAAAGAGTAAAATCTTAGAAAGCCCAAAAATCAACTGATTAAGTATGTGCATAACAGGCGACTATAGAACAAAACACAGTCGACTATGACAGGCGACTGTAGATCGTTCAGCAGGCGACTGTTGAAATCACAACATGCACATTCTTGAGAATTATGAATTGGAGTCCAAGGAAAATTGATCTAATGATTTCCTAAGACTGAAATGAAGATGTGTGTGTGTGCTCCAACGTAGTTCTACTTCTAAGCTACATACTAGAAGAGAAAAAGAAGATTACATCTTGTAGAACTCTCTTCTATCCAAAGTATGAGCTTGAAGTCTTCTAGGAGCTTCAATTACCATCTTTGATTATCCAATCCACTTCTCTTGCTTTCATTGATCTTTGATTGTCATCCATTCCTAATTGATCTTCATGATATGCTTAGGCAATGGATTAACTGTAAATAAGGGATTAGTCACAAGTATTTATATTTGTTTATCATTAACACCAAGTAGGGAGAAGTCCAATACTAAACAAATTGATGGGTCGAGTTACGATAAATGTAACAAAGACCACTTTGATCCTATATTGGAATGATTGATGGACTGAATTGGTTATATATACATATCAGTAATGGCAGCAAATTGAGTCATTTATGCATAACATAATTATAAGATTTAACATATAGCCCAAGCGAGAGATTGTTGTACCATTAATCCAACGTTAGGCTTATATGTAAAAATATTATGTGATGCGGGCTGTCATATTAAGTTAAGCCCAATAAAGTGATATAATTGTTATGAATATATTATCTTGAGAGATGATGAGATTGTAATCTATTCAAAAGATTATATACCAGATTCATGTATGAACTCTCCACATCCCCTATAAATAAAGGCATGGGGTTTCCCCCAGGAAATACATTCACAATATTTTATCGGCATGCTCTTCCTGAGATTGGAAGCCCGGATGTTGCAAAAGCTAAGGAATGAGATGGTAGATATTACGTGCGGACGTCATCCACCTCGATACGTTTGTCTAATTCTTTGATCAGTGAGGTATACCTAAAATGCCGAAAAACATTTCTATCATGATCATGATACCTAAGATATAGATCACCCAAGATCGAAACCGAAAAACACAGCAATATTTTTTGGTGAAGGACGGCGGCTCTTCGTCGCCGATCGTTGGGGGCCGGCCACCAGCCACCACCCCTTCCTCTAGGAGGAGATGACAGAGGCTCATGGTTGTCAACCCCTGGGCAGCGGCCAAGCGACCGCCACCCCCATGGCTCTAAACAAAAAACAAACAACTCGGCCGGCCGACAGCCCCACCACCGACGTCAACCCCCTCGCCCTCCCCCCCAACCTCAACCTCCCTATGATGCCCTGTCGCTACACTAGCGGCAGTGGAACGCCATCGCACCTAGTGGCGGCAACCCCAAAAACTAGGGTTTTCTCAAACAAAAAAAATACTATATTTAAATATGTTAGGCCCCTTCGCTGTAGGCAGACCACCGCCCCGGCGGTGTGTCGTCGCCTCTAACGCCGATAACTCCCCCCCACCCAAACTCTGCGACTGCCGTTATACAGCGATAGTCCACCGCTGCCAACAGCAGTAGCCATAAAAAAATTCTCTTTGACCACCGGCGACCCCCTCAGCTGCCGGCGAACTTACCGTCGTCCATCATCTTCGACAACCGACGAGTGTTGTATATATTGCATTTGGTTTTATAATTAACTAGTATTAAGATAAATGTGTATTGACATTTTCTTTGACTTTTGTATTATAATTGAATTGAATACTATAATTGATATTTACACTTTCGATTAAATTCAAATATACACTTTCGATTAAATAGAGATGTATTTGAATTTTATTTGAAATTTACTTCTCTCATCAATCAATCTCTCTTCCATATTAATGGATCAATTTACTACTTATTTTATTTCAACATCTATCAACATGAAGCATTGAAATTGTTGTTGAGAGAGTGTGTATGCATGTCATAGTGTAAGAAGGCGTGAATGTGGAGTGGAGTGATTGTGGTTGGAGTGTGTGCGCGCGCGCTGGTGTAAGAATGTGTGAAACTAGATAGGGGTAGGTGTGTATCAAATGGACGGGGTTGCAACCTTGACCATTTTCACACCCCACTGCAACCTAAAAACCAGAGAGCATAACAGAGAGTAGTTACTGTGTAGAGTAAGAAAAATAAAAGTCGGTGTTGACAACCTCGGCCATTTTTGCCGCCCAAGCAAGTGAGCAAACCAGATGGTAAATTGCTCTTTGGTGAACCGTGATGAAAATAACAAAATCCAGGGTTAGCAACCCAAGATTTTTTTACCTCTACACCAATGTTGCCAAGGTTGGCAACCCCGACAGATACATGCACGCAGTATTAGTCGACTAATAAAATCCATTAGTCAACTAATAGTTCAGGACAGGGAAAAGTAATGTTCTGTATTAGTTGAGTAGCTCATGTATTGGTTGATAATAAATTATCATGTTAGTCCGCTAATGAAAGCAGAATTTTGAAGTTCATGAATTGATAATGTATTTCAAATATTTGATTACAATAGACAAAGGTAAACCCATTTCCAATAGATTCTTTATGTGAGGTCATGGGTATTCAATAATTTGATATCCTTTACACCAAATTCATACACACACACACCCTTCAACCAGATTTCAACCCAAACATAATATCCAATACAATAATGAATAATTTCAAGAAAATATATTTATCAAAAAATAAAAATATCGATACAATATTCAAGAAAATCACAATATTATGTCCTTTACAATCATGGCAAATATATTTCAAATTTTGATAAACTCTCAAAACATTATAGCTCAATGTATAAAACACTTGAAAAAATATATTGTGGATATCACAACAAATGATGACCAGAAATGAATTTGACACATTTGAGTAGATCATGCTTCGTCTGTACGCCATCTTTACATTCCTGTTTGGTAGCATCAGATACGGGGACTTGCCTCCTCTATGTGATGGAGTCCAAAATTTTTTATCTTGCTCTAAATTTCATATCAATTCTATTACTTCAAGGAACATATCAATACGAAAAAATTGAACTAAATCTCATAACAATTTTATCTTAAAGAGAGAGAGAGATGAAAACCCTTTATAATGGTGAGAAATGAGCAAAATCAAGGCGGATCTAGTTGGTGAGGAGCTTCTCTGATGAGTGACGAGGTGGATCCGAGGAGTGATGGCAGTGAGGCAGGGCTGATTGTGGGTTGTTTTGAGGGCTAGAAGGTGGGCTGCGGAGGTTTCTTTGGGTTGGGGGAGGGGTGGGGGTATTTAGGTTATAAAGGGAAAGAGTGGCCGCTGAAAAGGCAGCTCCCAGTATGGAAAGGGCTAGAGTAGCTAACCCCGGCCGATTGAAAGTGTAGCATATGAGTACATATGGCTGGGGTTGGCAACCGCGGTCGACTGAGAGCAATCCGTTTTTGGCTGGGTTGGGGCCAAATCAAAAATCGGCCACATCTGTGCAGACTCGCCCCACGGCGCTGAGATGGTAAAAGTATGTTAATTTTAGTAAATACGTTTAAAATTGGTCAATTTTTGTAATTATTTTTAATTTTTGGCATTTTCCAAAAATTTGTTTGATTATGGAGAATTTTCCAAAATTCCAAGGTCTAAAGAAATCAAAAGCCAATGCTAATTCAATTCATTCAACCATACCTAATCTTTATCGCCGGCTAATCAGCTCATCATTGGGCAGCCTCTCGTATCAGGTTTGTAGACCTCCATTAGGATGGCATAACACCACCACTTAAAATGGTTTTGCTCTTCATATAACAAAGCACCTTTATACCGATTTAAAAAGTAACACTTTTCACTTTATGTCTAAATTGATTGCATTGCCCTTCTTTCATGTAGCTTCTTTTATCCAAATCCTGGTGTATGGATGAACCTAATGAGCTTAAAACTAATGAATCAATGCTGTTATATAGCCACCAATACCACGGTTGCTAATGCTCCACCTTCCAATGACATGACTTCTTTTCGAGAAGCTAAAAGGTGTACATATTCCTTTTTTTAGCAGCATAAAAAATTAATAATAAGATAGTTTCGTTACCTAAATTACTTTACCTAACAGAAGATATGTTTTAATCCCCCACTTAAAATAAATACGGATTCTATGTATTCTATGAACTCATGAATGGTGGCTGTTGCGGAGTAAAACTCGCGTACAATGAATTTGTATTAGAGGGAACCAATGAACAAAGGCACAATGGTTATGATTAGGAGGTGATTATGGTAGGCTATTTAACAGGTAATGAGTGTAGTGACGAGGCTGAACGCACTACAAAGGCCGACCACGGAATCGATTCCGCAAAGACTTTGCTCCGCGACCGCACTGCCGGAGGTGGGAGCTGAGTGCAACCTGTGACGACGGGCTTGCCTGCACAAGGAACAGCTCGTCAAAAAGGCCGGGTTGGGGTCCAACCCTTAGCCTCTCCGATGCCTAAGTTAGTAATAGGGCTTAAAGTGGAGGCTAGGCACGCAGGTCGGACGGAGAGTGAGTCGATCGTACGTGACGAGCTATTAATGGTGGAAGAATAAAGATATAGCAGACATTTGCTCTTGTGTGTGAGTAGTGAGATTCAGAGTTAATTTGCCAACCCCCCTCCCCGGTGGAGACGAAGGGGTATTTATACCTGATAGAGGCGGTTAGGTGAGGCTGACCTGGCGTGCTGACTCGACGTGCTGAGCTGGCCCATCAATCAACAGAAACTTCGGTCAAGGATGTCCGGATCTAGAGTATCAGCCGTGCTTTTGTCAAACGGCGCAACGACCAGGGGTGCCTTTGTTAGAGTGTCAGAGCCAAAAGCATCAAATGTCGGGGGCACAGCGGCCAGTGGCACTTTGTCAGGTTGTTGAGCGGCGTAAGTGTCAGTAGCGTCCTTATACTAGGTTGTTTGTCGTGTCCGATGTGCTAAATGGCTGCGGGGTTGAGTCGACGTAGGCGGTCCTTGCTCGACCCGCCAGGCCGCGCTAGGCGGTTGTCCGACGACCTTGCGGTTCCCCTGGCGAGCTCTGGAGAGACATGATTTCGATAGCCAAGCGCCCTATCCGCGGGCCGTGGCAGACCCCAGCGCACTGACGAGATCGTGGTGCCGAACCACCCGTCTTCTGCAGACCGAGACGGGGTTTCTACGTTGACAGGGCGAGCTAACGCTCGCCGGCTGGCGGGATTAGAAAGTCGGACTATCTCGATCTTTAGGTCATAACAGTGGTTAACCACCAATCGCATAAACAACTTTATCAAGTGTATTACCGCCTGCAATAATATGCTCCATTCTTCTCCAACTAACATTCTCACATATCATATCGTTGAATTTATGGTTTTAGAATACTTGTATGGCTCATGAGCAAAACCAAAATATAACTTGGAACTGAGTTAAATACCTACAGGATGAAAATCCTAATACTGGCAGAAAGCCGCACAGTTAATTTTCACAGTTTCTAATAATGTTATTAGTACCAAGAACACGCATTGCCTTGATTGCCTTGGACCTTATCAATCACGCGAGAAGCTAGAAGAGTAAACAGCCTGAAGCCACACATTGCACTTACTAGTGCATTGACTGGAAACGCTTCACGATGATCATGCTCATGTCCACGTATCGCTGGGCACAGTTGGTTAGGCAACTGGACTCGCTGGAGCTGAACTTGCTACCAGGGGTGCCGGTGATGCATTTGTCCCAACAGAGGTTTGTCAGCTTCCCTACCATCTCACTCACCATGGCTTTCTGCTTCTCTTCCTGAATTCAGAAAACACATTAAAATCATGTCAATCTTCCTTTTGTTGCTAAGATCAACTAAAAATAAACAAATTCTTCCGGAATGGTTGTACTTTGGACATCTCAGAATCTCGTATTTTCATTGGTGAGAAGATAAAAATGCTAGTTAACCCCACGCATAAGAATTTCATTGTAATGTCATGTGATATGAAAGACAAATTTAATTAAGGTAGCATTTTACTGGCAAGCTTGTCGCAGCAAAAAAAAACATCAAGACCACTATAGAGGAATCCTCGTTTAGATATAATCAGCATAAAATGAACCAAATTCTTGAAAAAGCAAGCTTATAAAGAATACAATGTCATCAAGACAAAAGGCTGACTTGCAAATGGAAACAGGCTAACAACAACAAAAGCGTATTATCCTTAGCTCTTACAGGATGGCTATGTGATGCAAAATCCTACAAAACCTTTTCAACTGTTCTAGAGATGGGGTACACATTAATTGCAAGCCCCAAAGGCGTTTTGGGGTTGAAGAAAATGCTACCTACACTGATTAAAGAGGAAACATATTCACAAAGCAATAGTTTAATGGGGTTAGTCAAACAATGAGGTTAACTAAATGCAGTGGATGACAAGTCTCGCATATATACATGGGAAAAAAAGTAAAAGTGTTCCTAAGGTGACTCCTTAGAAAATTATCTAAGGAGTCGGCCTAAAATCATATAATTAAGCTACTTTGTAGATGATCAACTCCGTCCATCATCATCTTCATAATTCAAAATAATTCAAAATGGTTGTTCATGAAAAATTATGTGATTTAGAAACTTTTTGATTATTGATCAAGTACCATCATCTGTTTTATTGTTAAGAAACCACTCACTTTGTAACCACATGATGCATGGCTAAAAAAATTAAAAGTGCATTATTTTTTGTAAACAAGTATTTGTTAACATGTAGATCATAATGAACGGTCGGATCATCTATTAAGTTAGTAGAACATATGTATTAAATCCAACTCCGTAGATTATTTCCTAAGGAGTTGTTATAGGAACACTTTTTCATATACACACACAAATCATAACCCATGACCATATGTCATGGGACATTCAAAATAATTCCCGGAAAAATTTCAACACATTGAAAATCTCCCCCAAAAAGAAAGTTTGCAATCTCTTCAAAATCTCCCTTAAAACATTTGCATCCATCTTCAAAATATTCCCCCTCAACAAAACATTTTACCCATATTCAAACTAAAATTTACTTTCCTCATAGAATTTAGTTCCTTCCAAAGTTTAGTTCCCTTCAGATTTAATTCTTTCCAAAATTTAAAATTTTAGTTCCGTACAGATTTAGTTTACCCAGAAATTTAAATTTAAATTTAGTTTCCACAAAAATTTAATTCTTCTAAAAATTTAGTTCTCCCATATTTAGTTTCCCTCAAAATTTAAAATTTTAGTTTCATTAAAATTTAATTCCCTCCCAATTTTGTTTTTCCAAAATTTCAAAATTTCCCACCAAAATTTTCTCCCTAAAATTTTCAGCTTTCCTCCAAAAAATTTCACAAACTCTCATCCTAACAGTTGATTCCTCATGATTCAAGCTCATACGTCTTTCTACACATCCTTTTGTCCTAGTCAGCGAACTCATTCAAAAACGGTCATCAATTGTATTATGTATGTATGAGAATAATGCATATCGTATGACATATGACGCTTAGTCTCATATGCAGCCTCTAAAACTCACATCTCTGCTATTTGTTTGGAGGATCGGAACATTTCATTTTGATTTTCATATTTTAAAATCCCAAAACGTTGAATTTCAAGTGAAACCAAGGAGTTTTGCACTTTCATCCTCTTGTCGCAAAAGTTTATTGATGCAAAAATATTAAATTTGTGACGGGCAGATGAAATGGTAAAATTCCTTAAGTTCACTTGATATTCAATGTCTGGTGTTTAAGAATATGTAAATCAAAATGGACGGTTCCGATACTCCAAAAATAGCGAGGATGGAAGTTTTGGAAGAGTATATGAGACTAAGCATCATATGTCATAGGATACCCATCATTCTCATATACATATATATACATAAGTAGATCAAAATGAATGGTTCCGACCCTTTAAAAATAATGGAGGTGGTAGTTTTAGATGTGTATATGAGGCTAAGCCTCATGTCATATGATCCTCATTATTCACACACACACACACACATAAATGTATATATATATATATATGAGGAAACGAGAAATAGGGTGTCACAGGAGAGAATCCTTGTAGTGCCATGTATAGCTACTGCGCATGTACTAGAGGGGGGGTGAATAGTACTTTTAAATAATAGGGAGAGTTATTCCTAATTATCGTGCAATTAACAAACAATGTGGAATAATGATCAACAAGAATAAATGCAAACGCAAACAAATGGTTTAATGGGTTCGGATCCACCCAAGTCTCCCCGACTTGTTCCCGGTGATCCTACGTCCCAACCACCTGGATCCCCTCCGGATACTTGAGTTAGAAAACCTCTAACCCAAGATTTCCAATATGCCCACTTGCGAAAACCTCGCAAGTGCAAACTAACTACAAGCGATGTCCGTGAATCCCACAACCCGGGATCACGCAAACTCTCACAACCGAGAGTATACAATTCAAATAACGAATGTAAATGAAATGAAATGCTTACCAACAAAATACGTATGCCTTGAGTATTCTTACCAAATTAGGGCAAGGGGGATTTTGATGGAGGAAGATGGCACCAAACCCTAGCTTCAAGAAGATGACCAGCAATGGAAGCCTAGGGTGTAGATGGTGACCTAGAATCAAGCTTCTAGCTTGAATGCTCACAATGGAAAGAATCTCTCTTGAGGATTTAGGGCTCAAGAACTTGAGGGAGAGATTCTTGTGAGAAGAGAGAGCTTGGAAATAGAGTTGATTGCTCTTCTCTTTTGATCTGAAAATATCTCTAATATATTGCTTAACCCCTTCAAGAAATGAATCAGGATTCTATTTATATGGGCAAGGAAAAACCGAGTTCAAAAAGATCCCAACGGCTCTTTTCTGAAGCTGGTTAGTCGGTCAAAGAAGGATGCCCGACCGAATAGATCACAATCTAGTCGGTAGGTCAGTGAGCATGGACCGACTAACGAGTTGACAGCCAAGATAGCAAAGTTCACGGTCAATATGAACTAGTCGGTCTAAGAAGACTTGCCGATCGACTAGTTGGACAACTAGTCGGTCGGTCAGTGTTCTTTGACCGACTAAGAGATGAAACTCAAAGGCTGGAAGCAAGTTTAACTAGTCGGTCTAAGAACAGTGTCTAACCGACTAGTTTCTCAACTAGTCGGTCGACAGATGTGCTTTGACCGACTAAGTGTAAACAGTGGCTCAGGCTGAAATTGGGAGAAGAAAACTAGTCGGTCTGAGAAGGATTCCTAACCGACTAGATCGTCATCTAGTCGGTCGGTGAGCCTTCTTGGACCGACTAACTGTAAACAGTAGATAGCCAATATTGAGCAAGGGCATCTAGTCGGTTCATGAAGGCTTCCCGACCGACTAGATCGTCATCTAGTCGGTTGGTTCTCCTACTTGAACCAACTAAGATGCACCGGAAGCCGAGGGAAGAAGCGCGAAGCTTCGGGAAAGTTCCTATGGGCTTCTAAGATAATCCTAGCTCTAAGATATGAGCGAAATGAAGATTATAAAGTAAGTCCTACTCAATGCTTAACATTCTAAGTAAAGAAGCTAGAAGACTATAAATAAACCTTGACGATCCGTCTTCATAAGCTTCAATCTTCATTCTTGACTTCAATAAAGGTCCTTGAGCTTAAACGAAGCTTCAGGCACACGTTCACGCGTAATGAGAAGTCTTGAGACGTCGCTTGACGATCTCCATAACTGCGCTCACAAATAGTTAGTACACGATATTTATGTTTGCTCATCATCAAAACCAAATCCGGGGAATCAATACTCAACATTCTCCCCATTTTTGGTGATGACAAACCAACATAAATAATAATCAATAATAATGTACTAAATGAAATTTACTTACTCCCCCTGCATTGATGACACATTAGTTCCATATGAAATAATAAACATATGCATCAATCAGACGAGAAAATAAAAAATACAAATCCAGTTATCGAATTTGAAATACATTTATATTTTCTTAACTCCCCAATTAGATTCATGCTAAACTATCATTTAGCACATGCCATTATTATATCTCTCCCCCTTTGGTATAATCCAAAAAGTGCGGGAGGGAGTCATTAATAATAAATCATGGCCAAATAATACATGAATCACGGGAGTCGAAGAATACGACCTCGGTTCAATGACACCAAAGTAAAATACCAAAACATATTAAAGGTGTCACAAGGAGACCTTAGTCGAAAAACGAAAAAAAATGAAGTTATCAAAATACAAATTGTAAATTCACGCATTGATGAAAGGAATTTATTCTCCAATATCAACATTTGTAGCTATATTAGTGCATGGAAAACAATTCTATGTTTTCATACAACTAAAGCTATTAAATCAAGATAATCGTCGAGTGACGATAGTCAATATCAGAGACCAAAATGCAATGAGAATACCAATACCAAATGTATCAAATTGATATCAAAAGTAAAACGGAAAAGTGTTATGCCAAAAAAACACCATAAAACTAGGCATACACAATCCTAGCATACTAGTGGAAACAAAATGATACCAATGTAAAAATTCTATCTATGCATGCATACAATCACACATGGATACCAAATGTAATATCATACTTACAATATTAAGCTCCCCCTACATTGGTGCATCGATCAAGCACCATCGACTCCGTTTGAATGAAAGTCTTTGCAAATCGAGGAGTTGGTAGGATTGGTATCCCAAAGCGGATTGAACCTAGAAAACTTCATTTTGGTATCCAAAAATCCTTTTGGATCCAATGGGTTAGACAACAAATTTGAAATACGAAATAAAAGTTATTGTAACCCATAAATTAATATAATCAAAATCAATTTTATAAACACATGCCTTGGTACCCATAACATGATCATAAACTCATGGTACCAAGCATTGAAGGGTTAAAGGAACTAACCCTTCGAAAACCAAGTCCAAGAGGAACTTGACTTCCCAACATAATCATCATTCAAAATAACATCATTAATATATGATTTCACATAAACATTCATAGCATCATCGCTAGTGTTCTTGGGACCCCAAATAGTGTACATTTTGGGAATCCTCTTCCTAGTGGTTGCATGCACAAAAGTTTGATTTCTATGTGGTGCATGTGGCCTAGGAGCATGGGATCTAGCAATAGTATGATGATGTGTGTATGCATGAGAATGATTATGAGAGTAGGCATGCACATGTGGATGAGATGTTTGAACATAAGCATTAGGATGTGCATGAGCATGATTACGTGCATGTGGGTGGTCTCATATGAGTGTTTGCACGTGCTCGTGGGTGCGGAGCATAAAAATCATCATTAATATGAACCGGTGGAGTAGGATGTGTGTTCCTACGTGGCATAGCATGTGAGTACAAAAATGCATGACCCCTCTTTGGAGGTCCACCCAAAGTGGGTTTCTTTCCAATCGGGTGTGTGTACGAAGTGGAAGCACTATTGGTAGGAGAACTACCAATGGGGTGTTTGCTCCCACTCGTTGAGGCGTCGGAAGTAGGCCTAACAAAGGTTGTAGACGATTTGGATGAGTCTCTCATCTTATACCCCAAGCCAATGTGGTGTTTGGCCGGAAGTAAGTCATTTAGGATATTATCCAAATGGCCCTTACCTTTATTGAAATCATTGATACGGCCTAACGTGCACTCATACTTCTCTTTGAGAGAATGCATCGAAGCATCCAAAGTGGATACTTGCGATGTGAGTGCATAAACACGAGATTTGAGATTCTTATTCTCAATACTCAAGGTTGAGTTTTGAGAAGTCAAATCCGCCATCTTGTGTTCATCCGATTTCTCAAAATGAACATGCTCAAGTTGAGATTTGAGGTTCTTCCCCTCATTTCTCAACAAGCCATTATGAGTAAGCAAACTTGCTTTCTCATTGGCGAGTGTCTCAACAATGGTGTCATTGTTGGTGATGGTAGACTTAGGAGAGGTTTGGAGGCTAACAAGTTCATCTTTGGTCTTATTATATCTATCTATTAATTTAGTAAATTTAGACCATATTTCTTGGTTAGCTAACCTCATTTCTTCCGTAGTAGGCTCTCCACCTTCATCCTCGCTACCATCCTCGCTTTCATCGAAGGAGGACTTTTGACCTTTTGCCTCATCATTAGCCATGAAGCAAATTTTTGCTTTCTCCACTCTTCCATCATCCGACTCTCCACTGGAGGAATCCTCTTCGGAGTCGGTGAATGTGCCAACAAGCCCTTTCTTGTGCTTTCTCGACTTGTCGTACTTAGATGCCGTCCCCTTCTCCTTGTGTTTGTAGAGAGGACAATCCGGTTTGATGTGTCCTGGCTTGTTGCATTTATAACACACGGGAGTAGAGGCATTAGTCGAACTAACTTTAGATTTATTCAAAGATTTACCTATTCGGAGGAATCGATTGAACTTCCTTGACATACGGGCAATGGATTCCATGTCCAATTCGTTTTCCGATTCTTCATCATCGGTAGATGGAGCGGCCTTGAATGCAATCGCCTTTTTCTTTGGCTCGTCTTGCTTCAAGTACGCCTTCATCTTTTCCCTCATCCGGATCTTATTATCCTTGCGTACCTCATAAGACAACAAGGTACCCATTAGTTGTACGACGGTATATTTATTCATGTCATTACCTTCCTCGATGGCGAAGGTACGCTTTTCCCAACATGATGGAAGTCCGTCGATGATCTTTGAGCATTTCTCCTTTTGGGTGTAGGTTTTCCCAAGAGCTTCCAAGTCGTTGGATATATCCACGAAGCGAGCATAGTACTCCTTCATGGTTTCACCCTGCTCCATATGAAACAACTCAAATTCTTTGTTAGCAACGACGAGTTTAGAGTCTTTTACCGTACTCGATCCTTCGTGCAAAATGAGGAGTTGGTTCCATATTTGATATGCACTCTTACATGTGCATATCTTGTTGAAGTCCTCGGGCTCCAACGCACAATTTAAGGCATTCATTGCCTTGGCATTGGCTACTTCCGCGGCCACCTCCGCAGGAGTCCACTTCGCGAAATCTTCTTCGGAAGGCTCGACATACTCCGTCATGGTGGCTCTCCATAGTGAAGCGCTCCGGAGGAAAATTTGCATCCGGCATTTCCAGTACCCGTAGTTGGTATCGTTGAAGTGTGGAGGCCTGACGGAGGATAGTCCTTCCATAACTGAAGAAGCTTCATCGCGGTTCTTGAAGACGTTGTAGTCGTTGTTCGTCATAGCTCTCAACTTTGGCTATGTGTAGCTTTGAACTTGGCTCTGATACCATGTTATAGTGCCATGTATAGCTACTGCACATGTACTAAGGGGGGGTGAATAGTACTTTTAAATAATAGGGAGAGTTATTCCTAATTATCGTGCAATTAACAAACAACAATGCGGAATAACAACGATCAACAAGAATAAATGCAAACGCAAACAAATGGTTTAATGGGTTCGGATCCACCCAAGTCTCCCCGACTTGTTTCCGATGATCATACGTCCCAACCACCCGGATCCCCTCGGGATACTTGAGTTAGAAAACCTCTAACCCCAAGATTTCCAATATGCCCACTTGCGAAAACCTCGCAAGTGCAAACTAACTACAAGCGATGTCCGTGAATCCCACAACCCGGGATCACGCAAACTCTCACAACCGAGAGTATACAATTCAAATAACGAATGTAAATGAAATGAAATGCTTACCAACAAAATACCTATGCCTTGAGTATTCTTACCAAATTAGGGCAAGGGGGATTTTGATGGAGGAAGATGGCACCAAACCCTAGCTTCAAGAAGATGACCAGCAATGGAAGCCTAGGGTGTAGATGGTGACCTAGAATCAAGCTTCTAGCTTGAATGGCTCACAATGGAGAGAATCTCTCTTGAGGATTTAGGGCTCAAGAACTTGAGGGAGAGATTCTTGTGAGAAGAGAGAGCTTGGAAATAGAGTTGATTGCTCTTCTCTTTTGATCTGAAAATATCTCTAATATATTGCTTAACCCCTTCAAGAAATGAATCCGGATTCTATTTATATGGGCAAGGAAAAACGAGTTCAAAAAGATCCCAACGGCTCTTTTCTGAAGCTGGTTAGTCGGTCAAAGAAGGATGCCCGACCGAATAGATCACAATCTAGTCGGTAGGTCAGTGAGCATGGACCGACTAACGAGTTGACAGCCAAGATAGAAAAGTTCACGGTCAATATAAACTAGTCGGTCTAAGAAGACTTGCCGACCGACTAGTTGGACAACTAGTCGGTCGGTCAGTGTTCTTTGACCGACTAAGAGATGAAACTCAAAGGCTGGAAGCAAGTTTAACTAGTCGGTCTAAGAACAGTGTCTACCGACTAGTTTCTCAACAAGTCGGTCGACAGATGTGCTTTGACCGACTAAGTGTAAACAGTGGCTCAGGCTGAAATTGGGAGAAGAAAACTAGTCGGTCTGAGAAGGATTCCTAACCGACTAGATCGTCATCTAGTCTGTCGGTGAGCCTTCTTGGACCGACTAACTGTAAACAGTAGATAGCCAATATTGAGCAAGGGCATCTAGTCGGTTCATGAAGGATTGCCGACCGACTAGATCGTCATCTAATCGGTTGGTTCTCCTACTTGAACCAACTAAGATGCACCGGAAGCCGATGGAAGAAGCGCGAAGCTTCGGGAAAGTTCCTATGGGCTTCTAAGATAATCCTAGCTCTAAGATATGAGCGAAATGAAGATTATAAAGTAAGTCCTACTCAATGCTTAACATTCTAAGTAAAGAAGCTAGAAGACTATAAATAAACCTTGACGATCCGTCTTCATAAGCTTCAATCTTCATTCTTGACTTCAATAAAGGTCCTTGAGCTTAAACGAAGCTTCAGGCACACGTTCACGCGTAATGAGAAGTCTTGAGACGTCGCTTGACGATCTCCATAACTGCGCTCACAAATAGTTAGTACACGATATTTATGTTTGCTCATCATCAAAACCAAATCCGGGGAATCAATACTCAACATTCTCCCCATTTTTGGTGATGACAAACCAACATAAATAATAATCAATAATAATGTACTAAATGAAATTTACTTACTCCCCCTGCATTGATGACACATTAGTTCCATATGAAATAATAAACATATGCATCAATCAGACGAGAAAATAAAAAATACAAATCCAGTTATCGAATTTGAAATACATTTATATTTTCTTAACTCCCCAATTAGATTCATGCTAAACTATCATTTAGCACATGCCATTATTATATCTCTCCCCCTTTGGCATAATCCAAAAAGTGCGGTAGGGAGTCATTAATAATAAATCATGGCCAAATAATACATGAATCACGGGAGTCGAAGAATACGACCTCGGTTCAATGACACCAAAGTAAAATACCAAAACATATTAAAGGTGTGCCAAGGAGACCTTAGTCGAAAAACGAAAAAAAAATGAAGTTATCAAAATACAAATTGTAAATTCACGCATTGATGAAAGGAATTTATTCTCCAATATCAACATTTGTAGCTATATTAGTGCATGGAAAACAATTCTATGTTTTCATACAACTAAAGCTATTAAATCAAGATAATCGTCGAGTGACGATAGTCAATATCAGAGACCAAAATGCAATGAGAATACCAATACCAAATGTATCAAATTGATATCAAAAGTAAAACGGAAAAGTGTTATGCCAAAAAAACACCATAAAACTAGGCATACACAATCCTAGCATACTAGTGGAAACAAAATGATACCAATGTAAAAATTCTATCTATGCATGCATACAATCACACATGGATACCAAATGTAATATCATACTTACAATATTAAGCTCCCCCTACATTGGTGCATCGATCAAGCACCATCGACTCCGTTTGAATGAAAGTCTTTGCAAATCGAGGAGTTGGTAGGATTGGTATCCCAAAGCGGATTGAACCTAGAAAACTTCATTTTGGTATCCAAAAATCCTTTTGGATCCAATGGGTTAGACAACAAATTTGAAATACGAAATAAAAGTTATTGTAACCCATAAATTAATATAATCAAAATCAATTTTATAAACACATGCCTTGGTACCCATAACATGATCATAAACTCATGGTACCAAGCATTGAAGGGTTAAAGGAACTAACCCTTCGGAAACCAAGTCCAAGAGGAACTTGACTTCCCAACATAATCATCATTCAAAATAACATCATTAATATATGATTTCACATAAACATTCATAGCATCATCGCTAGTGTTCTTGGGACCCCAAATAGTGTACATTTTGGGAATCCTCTTCCTAGTGGTTGCATGCACAAAAGTTTGATTTCTATGTGGTGCATGTGGCCTAGGAGCATGGGATCTAGCAATAGTATGATGATGTGTGTATGCATGAGAATGATTATGAGAGTAGGCATGCACATGTGGATGAGATGTTTGAACATAAGCATTAGGATGTGCATGAGCATGATTACGTGCATGTGGGTGGTCTCATATGAGTGTTTGCACTTGCTCGTGGGTGCGGAGCATAAAAATCATCATTAATATGAACCGGTGGAGTAGGATGTGTGTTCCTACGTAGCATAGCATGTGAGTACAAAAATGCATGACCCCTCTTTGGAGGTCCACCCAAAGTGGGTTTCTTTCCAATCGGGGGTGTGTACGAAGTGGAAGCACTATTGGTAGGAGAACTACCAATGGGGTGTTTGCTCCCACTCGTTGAGGCGTCGGAAGTAGGCCTAACAAAGGTTGTAGACGATTTGGATGAGTCTCCCATCTTATACCCCAAGCCAATGTGGTGTTTGGCCGGAAGTAAGTCATTTAGGATATTATCCAAATGGCCCTTACCTTTATTGAAATCATTGATACGGCCTAACGTGCACTCATACTTCTCTTTGAGAGAATGCATCGAAGCATCCAAAGTGGATATTTGCGATGTGAGTGCATAAACACGAGATTTGAGATTCTTATTCTCAATACTCAAGGTTGAGTTTTGAAAAGTCAAATCCGCCATCTTGTGTTCATCCGATTTCTCAAAATGAACATGATCAAGTTGAGATTTGAGGTTCTTCCCCTCATTTCTCAACAAGCCATTATGAGTAAGCAAACTTGCTTTCTCATTGGCGAGTGTCTCAACAATGGTGTCATTGTTGGTGATGGTAGACTTAGGAGAGGTTTGGAGGCTAACAAGTTCATCTTTGGTCTTATTATATCTATCTATTAATTTAGTAAATTTAGACCATATTTCTTGGTTAGCTAACCTCATTTCTTCCATAGTAGGCTCTCCACCTTCATCCTCGCTACCATCCTCGCTTTCATCCTCGCTTTCATCGAAGGAGGACTTTTGACCTTTTGCCTCATCATTAGCCATGAAGCAAATTTTTGCTTTCTCCACTCTTCCATCATCCGACTCTCCACTTGAGGAATCCTCTTCGGAGTCGGTGAATGTGCCAACAAGCCCTTTCTTGTGCTTTCTCGACTTGTCGTACTTAGATGTCGTCCCCTTCTCCTTGTGTTTGTAGAGAGGACAATCCGATTTGATGTGTCCTGGCTTGTTGCATTTTAACACACGGGAGTAGAGGCATTAGTCGAACTAACTTTAGATTTATTCAAAGATTTACCTATTCGGAGGAATCGATTGAACTTCCTTGACATACGGGCAATGGATTCCATGTCCAATTCGTTTTCCGATTCTTCTTCATCGGTAGATGGAGCGGCCTTGAATGCAATCGCCTTTTTCTTTGGCTCGTCTTGCTTCAAGTACGCCTTCATCTTTTCCCTCATCCGGATCTTACTATCCTTGCGTACCTCATAAGACAACAAGGTACCCATTAGTTGTACGACGGTATATTTATTCATGTCATTACCTTCCTCGATGGCGAAGGTACGCTTTTCCCAACATGATGGAAGTCCGTCGATGATCTTTGAGCATTTCTCCTTTTGGGTGTAGGTTTTCCCAAGAGCTTCCAAGTCGTTGGATATATCCACGAAGCGAGCATAGTACTCCTTCATGGTTTCACCATGCTCCATATGAAACAACTCAAATTCTTTGTTAGCAACGACGAGTTTAGAGTCTTTTACCGTACTCGATCCTTCGTGCAAAATGAGGAGTTGGTTCCATATTTGATATGCACTCTTACATGTGCATATCTTGTTGAAGTCCTCGGGCTCCAACGCACAATTCAAGGCATTCATTGCCTTGGCATTGGCTACTTCCGCGGCCACCTCCGCGGGAGTCCACTTCGCGAAATCTTCTTCGGAAGGCTCGACATACTCCGTCATGGTGGCTCTCCATAGTGAAGCGCTCCGGAGGAAAATTTGCATCCGGCATTTCCAGTACCCGTAGTTGGTACCGTTGAAGTGTGGAGGCCTGACGGAGGATAGTCCTTCCATAACTGAAGAAGCTCCATCGCGGTTCTTGAAGACGTAGTCGTTGTTCGTCATAGCTCTCAACTTTGGCTATGTGTAGCTTTGAACTTGGCTCTGATACCATGTTATAGTGCCATGTATAGCAACTGCACATGTACTAGAGGGGGGGTGAATAGTACTTTTAAATAATTGGGAGAGTTATTCCTAATTATCATGCAATTGTAAAACAACAATGCGGAATAACGATCAACAAGAATAAATGCAAACGCAAACAAATGGTTTAATGGGTTCGGATCCACCCAAGTCTCCCCGACTTGTTCCCGGTGATCCTACGTCCCAACCACCCGGATCCCCTCCGGATACTTGAGTTAGAAAACCTCTAACCCAAGATTTCCAATATGCCCACTTGCGAAAACCTCGCAAGTGCAAACTAACTACAAGCGATGTCCGTGAATCCCACAACCCGGGATCACGCAAACTCTCACAACCGAGAGTATACAATTCAAATAACGAATGTAAATGAAATGAAATGCTTACCAACAAAATACCTATGCCTTGAGTATTCTTACCAAATTAGGGCAAGGGGGATTTTGATGGAGGAAGATGGCACCAAACCCTAGCTTCAAGAAGATGACCAGCAATGGAAGCCTAGGGTGTAGATGGTGACCTAGAATCAAGCTTCTAGCTTGAATGGCTCACAATGGAGAGAATCTCTCTTGAGGATTTAGGGCTCAAGAACTTGAGGGAGAGATTCTTGTGAGAAGAGAGAGCTTGGAAATAGAGTTGATTGCTCTTCTCTTTTGATCTGAAAATATCTCTAATATATTGCTTAACCCCTTCAAGAAATGAATCAGGATTCTATTTATATGGGCAAGGAAAAACCGAGTTCAAAAAGATCCCAACGGCTCTTTTCTGAAGCTGGTTAGTCGGTCAAAGAAGGATGCTCGACCGACTAGATCACAATCTAGTCGGTCGGTCAGTGAGCATGGACCGACTAACAGTTTGACAGCCAAGATAGAAAAGTTCACGGTCAATATGAACTAATCGGTATAAGAAGACTTGCCGACCGACTAGTTGGACAACTAGTCGGTCGGTCAGTGTTCTTTGACCGACTAAGAGATGAAACTCAAAGGCTGGAAGCAAGTTTAACTAGTCGGTCTAAGAACAGTGTCTAACCGACTAGTTTCTCAACTAGTCGGTCGACAGATGTGCTTTGACCGACTAAGTGTAAACAGTGGCTCAGGCTGAAATTGGGAGAAGAAAACTAGTCGGTCTGAGAAGGATTCCTAACCGACTAGATCGTCATCTAGTCGGTCGGTGAGCCTTCTTGGACCGACTAACTGTAAACAGTATATAGCCAATATTGAGCAAGGGCATCTAGTCGGTTCATGAAGGATTCCCGACCGACTAGATCGTCATCTAGTCGGTTGGTTCTCCTACTTGAACCAACTAAGATGCACCGGAAGCCGAGGGAAGAAGCGTGAAGCTTCGGGAAAGTTCCTATGGGCTTCTAAGATAATCCTAGCTCTAAGATATGAGCGAAATGAAGATTATAAAGTAAGTCCTACTCAAGGCTTAACATTCTAAGTAAAGAAGCTAGAAGACTATAAATAAACCTTGACGATCCGTCTTCATAAGCTTCAATCTTCATTCTTGACTTCAATAAAGGTCCTTGAGCTTAAACGAAGCTTCAGACACATGATCACGCGTAATGAGAAGTCTTGAGACGTCGCTTGACGATCTCCATAACTGCGCTCACAAATAGTTAGTACACGATATTTATGTTTGCTCATCATCAAAACCAAATCCGGGGAATCAATACTCAACAATCCTCTCCTGTGTCGGTCAAAACTCCAAACTCCACAAGTCTTTTGGAAGATCTGATCCATTCATCTCGATCTCCACTCTCTAAACCATCTATCCACTAATTTTCAGCCCGATCCGAGGTGTTTTGCCCGTTCATCCACCATTCACAAAAGTTCTATTCATGCGAAACCGTTAAATATGGGTCGGATGGATGAACGGGCAAAACACCTCGGATCAGGCTGAAAATTGGTGGATAGGGGTTTTAGAGGGTGGAGATCGAGATGAATGGATCGGATCTTTAAAAAACTTGTGGAGTTTGGAGTTTTTGACCGACACAGGAGAGGATTCTATCCTGTGACAACATATTTCCAGTTTCCTCATATGTATGTATGTATTTATGTATTTATGTATTTATGTATTTATGTATTTATGTATTTATGTATATGTATATACAGTATATATATGTTATATGTATATGTATATATATGTGTATATATATTTAAATATATGGTTCCTATCCTTCAAAAAAATAACGACAGTTAGAGTTTTAGATGCATATATGAGGCTACGGCTATGTATATGTGTGTGTGTGTATGGTTCATATCCTTCAAAAAATAACGACGGTAAGAGTTTTAGATGCATATATGAGGCTACGCCTTAAAATTGTTAAATTTGTGAGGGGTAAATGAACGAGCAAAACCGATTGGGTTCACCCGACCAGTATTTTGAGGCTTTAGAATATGTAAATCAAATGAATGGTTCCAATCCTCTGAAAAAATAACAAACATTGAAGTTGAGTCGTGTATAAGGCTTAGCATCATGTCATATGATACACATTATTCTATATGAGAAGAATGGGTATTATATGACATGAGAGGCGTCTCCTCATATACCAAGACGCAAAAAGTGGTGTGGTACAACAAGTACAAGCCCACTTGTACGTGTTGTACCATCCCACTTTTTGCGTCTTGGTATGAGGAGATGACTCACATGTCATATGATACACATTATTATCATTATATATATATAGGTAAATCTTCAAATGAGAACATTTCGCACGGTGCGAAAATGTTTTTAGTTTTTTTTTGAAATTTTTTTTTTCAAAAATTCTTTTTTCCACTCTCATTATATGTTGTTATACCCCTCTCAAAAAATAATGGTTGAGAAATAATGTCAATTGGCCTTCGATCAAGGCATTTCATCAAATTCGCACGTTTTGAGACCGTTAAATTTGTAACGGGTGGATGGGTGCTCTAATGCCCAACGGGTTCACCCATTATTTTCCCTGGGGTATATAATTGTATGGATTAAACATCAAAAAAAAATTTTGAAAAAAAATTTCAAAAAAATAAAAAAAATGTTTTCGCACGGCCTTTCGCACCACTTTTTCGCAATGGAAGATTGCCCTATATATATATATATATATATATATATATATATATATATTTATATCTATATCTATCTATTATACATTTGACAGCGTTTTTTGAATTCTAGGGCTGACTAGGACAAGATAAAGAGTGGCTGAGATTTGATCTTGATAAATCAATGGTTGAGATTGGATTTTGTGAAAATTTTTGGGGGAAAGTGTCTTGGGAACATAAACTTTGAAATTAGAAGTGCCTTGGGAAAGAGTGTGAAAATTAAATTTGGAGGGAAAAGTGCATTGGGAAAGATTGTGGATTGGGGGAAAAGTGCATTGGAAACCTAAACTTTGAAATTAAAAGTGCCTTGGAAAAAATTGTGAAGAACCATGATCCATTAAATTAAACAAAATAAAAAATTTAGCGTAAAACAATTTAGCGGAACAACAAATTAGCGGAAAAATACCCTGATGTTTGTTGTTCCGGCGTCCGCGCTAAATTTTTTACGTCGAATTTGTTGTTCGACGTTGAATTTGTTATTTTATTTAATTTGTTGTTCGATGCCAAATTTGTTGTTCGGCGTCGAATTTGTTGTTTCGTGCCAAAGGCGCCTGCGCCGAATTTGTTGTTCCGCACCGAAGGTACCCGTGCCGCTAAATATTTTTACACTAATTTATTACTCTGTTAAATTTTGGCTGTGGAAATAATTTCCGGGGAACAAAGATTTCGCGGGGGAAATTTTGGCGCGGGCGCCGAAAGCGCCCCGCTAAATTTTTTACAAAGATTTGTTGTTCTGCGCTGAAGGCGCGGCGCCAAATTTGTTGTTCGACGCTGAATTTGTTCTACGCCGAAGACGTCCGCACCGAAGGTGCCCGTGCCAGGCACGGGTTATGACTAGTATATTTATATATATATATATATGAGAATAATAAGAAACATATGGCATATAATGCTAAGCCACATATTCACCTCTACATGGGAGGATGCCCTTCTAGAGGCCGACATATGTGACTCATACGTTTCTCATTATTCTAATATGAGAATAATATGAAACATATAACATATGGCTAAACCATATATACGCCTCTAAAAGTCCATCTTCTATGTTTTGAGATGATCGGGACAATTCATTTTGATTTTTCCATTCTAAAACCCTAAACATCAAATATGGAGTGAATCCAATGGGTTTTGACCATTCATCCATCTATTACAAATTTAGCAGTGTCGCATTAATATAACTTTTTGTGCTGACTGGATGAACATGTAGAACCCATTTGGTTCACCTAATATTTGGTATTTTGGGATTTTAAAATATGAAGAACAAAATGAACTATTCCGATTTTTAAAAAAACAAGAGGAAGGACTTTTAGATGGCGACATATATGGTTTAGCCACAGATGTCATGTTTCACATTATTATATATATATTGTAAAATTGGTATCAGCTATATAAGAAAAAAATTTCTATTTGATAGTGTAAAATCTACCCCCCTTTTTTTCTTTCGATCCGATCAATTCATTTTGTCCTTCCTAAAATATCAAACCATCAATTTTCAAGTGAATCAAAGGAGTTTTGCTCGTTCATTCACATTGCAAGTTCAACGGTTTCAGAACAATAAAACTTTTTGGAACGAATGAATTGAGAGTCAAATACCTCTAGAGTTCATCCATATTTGGAGGTTTATGGTTTTAAAATGTGTACAACTCAAAAAAAAACTTTCAAAAAATGGAGGGGAATGGATGTGCATGAGCTAGCCAAGCTAACATACATATTCATTATGTGTGTGATCATGACGGGCCTACAAGGAAACAATTGGAATTGACTAGCTAGACTTCTCAAAGAAAACTGAAAAATAAAAATAAAAATAAAAAAGGAAGAAGACTAGGCAGGGCCTCCTTCGTAACACAGCATAGGAGACCCCGGATAAAAAATAGAAATTGAGCTTTAATAAGACGTTTAACAAAGTAGAAATAAATATGCAATGTAACATGCTTCTGCAAAACCAAAGAATAGATAAAAAGAAAACTAACATGGTCAGCTACATTAGATCCCCTTGACAAATTGCTCCGGATTTTATGGTATCATATTTAGATTAGGGGTGGCAATTCAGGCCAGGCCGATAAGAATTCGGGACATTTCAGTGCAGCCCGGGCACGTCCCGATAAGAATTCGGGATGCCCGGCCCGACCTGAAAGGGTTGAAAGAAGTATGTACGTCTATGAATTTATGTCGTTCCAGTATTGCACAATGATCGTCTTTTGCTTTTTCGCTGTTCATTTTTAGACAATGAAGTTGTTATGTGCTTTTCCATTCGGTTTGTTATCCGCTGACGTGAATTGTGAATTCGGCATTTGTGTTGCATTTTGTAGTTAAGAAGCCTGTCATGAGGTTAGAACAGCAATGGATCTTTCACTAGGACATTTTGTTGCCACATTAAGTAATGAGAAACACATAAGCATGTTTGTATGTTATATAAATTAACGCTTTAACCCATCAATCAGAATACATGCTTATATTTGTAGCTTGGGCAAATGTGTTTAGTGAGATGGTCAAGCAAACTCAAAAGAATTTCTTGTCGTGTTGTGCCGCCCAATGGGCCGAATAGCTTGGCACAGGGCCAGGCTGAATCGATAAGGATTTCGGACCACAATTGCCGGCCCGAGCACAGCCTTATCGTGTCGGGCCGAAAATTGCCACCCCTAATTTAGGTCATATTGACAAACTTAACACCAAGTGAATTTATTACAAAACTAATCATCACAAGGCCTTCCACAACCTTTGACATTCAATAATATTTCATGCTATGTGGCACCTTTCCACAGCAAAAAATAATATATATCTCCCTGATATTTGGTAAAATGGTGTTAAGCACATGCTCAACTTATCAATTACAACCATACAAACCATAATCATTTTTGTTGGGTTGATTTTGTGATTATATGTTGGCATTAGTGGCACTAGATCTGGGATGTTCAGGTTGTGAAATCACAACTGTTTTTGAACAGGTTCAGAGGTCATGTTGTGAGTCAAATTGTGACATCAGTCATGGTATGCTGGATCGAATGATGAAATTCTGTTTTGGTTTGCAGATCTATTTTGCTGATTTCAGATCTAACTTGTAGCCCAGAATCTCGGGGGATCCTGAATTGACTGACGGAATATCAGCTTAAGATTTTTCTGTTCCTTTCTGCCCGAAATAGATCCTTAAATGATGGGCGGAGATAACTGATTTAATGGGCAGAATTTTCTGTTTGATCTGTTTTGTTGCTCCTCTTAGATCTGATTTGCTTCCCCAGAATCTTGTTGTAATCTTGGTGATTGCTATATTTATTGAGGAAGTACCCGCTCGAGATTTAGTTAAACTATTTACTCGAACTAGTTATATGGTTCCTTGATATGTGGGATTACTTGCCCAAAGTAGTTCCTAAATATATGGGCGGAAAAATTGTGTGAGATCTTATTAAACTGTTTTCCCAAAACAGTTTCTAAATTAATGGAGGACGGTTTACAAAGTGCTCATGCATATTCAACTATGGCGTATCTCTTTCGTGAAGATTGTTGATTGATATCCGGAGAAGGAGGCTGACGGCTACACAGGTAAGGATCAAAGGGTGTTTGATCTTGTCGGTTTATGCAAGGGGGTCTTGCAGTTTCTACATCCAAGGACGGAGGCTGACGGATACGAGAGTAGGATCAAAGGGAGTTTGATCTAATCAGTTGATGTAAGGAGATCTTGTGTGCAAGGGGATCTTGCAGAGATTACTCCATGGGGTTGATTGGGATCATCCATTGCAGTTTGTATTAAGGGGAAGTGTATTCCTCCAAATGAAATTGCAATATTAGTGATTGTAATCGTTTAAATATAGTAGAGTAATCTGATTTTTCTGGGCGTGACCCCGCAGATGTAGGTGTGTGCATCGAACTGTGTTACCAAGTTGTACGTGTTCTTGTGTTTTTCGCTTATGTATTCATATTAACATGATTGATGCCTAAGTACTGAATTACAATTGGTATCAAAGCAGGTCCCCAGTGTTACTTTGTTGTCAAAGAGGGTGTGATCTTGGATTATCAATACGTCAATCATGAATACTCGAGAAGGTGCTTCCGTTATTCGTCATCCCTTGTTTGTGGGTACCAACTACACATATTGGAAATCAAGGATGCGAACTTTTATCAAATCCTTTGATGAAAAAGCTTGAATAGCCGTTGTTGAAGGATAGTATCCTCCTGTTGAAGTTAACACAGACGGAAATGAATTTCTCAAGGCGACAAAGGCCTGGAGTTTGAATGAAGAACATGCGGCTCTTGGAAACTCTAAAGCTGTTAATGAACTCTTTACGGCTGTTGATGAAGAACAATTCAAGCTTATTTCTACATATGAATCGGCTAAAGAAGCATGGGACATTCTTCAAACTATTCATGAAGGAACCAATTCGATTGCTTCACAATTTGAAGAATTGAGAATGGATGATGATGAGACCATTGCTGTATTTAATGGAAAACTGAGAGATATTGCAAATCAAGCTTATCAACTTGGAAAAAATATTCAGGTGTAAAATTGGTTCGCAAAGCTCTAAGATCTCTTCCTAAGAGGTTCTCTGCTAAGGTAGCAGCTATTGAAAAAGCTAGAGAGACTCTCAACTATGAGACTTGATGAACTCATGGGATCCCTCCAGACGTATGAGATGAATCAGTGACAGAATAAAAGAGATAAAGGGGTAGCTTTAAAGGTAGAGTCTGGTGATATCTCTAAAGAAGAGGATGAGTTGAGTCTTGATGAGGATATTGTTCTGTTGACAAAAAACTTCAGTAAGATGCTAAAGAAGATCAGTGTAGAGAGTGTGAGGCATATGTGCATATTCAGGCTGAATGTGCAAACACTCTGAAGAAGCAAAAAGGGAAATCATTGACTAGTACTTGGAGTAAAGATGAGTCTGAGGGAAGTGCTGAAGATGAGGAAATCACGAGTAATTATGTTGCCTTTGCAGCCTTTATGAAGAAGCAATCAGACTACAACACAAGAAGTCATGTTAGATCTGATGTTACAACATCAGTCATAACATCTGCCAACAAATTAGATTATGTCAAATCCGGTGTTACAACATCATCCACAACATCTACAACCGAATCAGATTCTGAAGCTGACAGCGATGAGGAAGTTAGTGAAGAAGATATCTGAACAGCATACCAGATGATGTACAGAAAGTGGATGAAAATCTGCAATATCAACAAAATGCTGAAACAAGAAAATGAAAGACAGAAGGAAGAGAAGGAAGAAGTCAAAGTCAAATGTCTAAGAGTGAGCAAAACTTTATAGAACTAGATAGTACCTTCAGAACTGTTCTTCTTAGGGCAGAGAAAGCTGAGTGCACATTGAATAAGTGGAACTCTGGAAAATCAAAACTGGATGATATATTGAACATGGGTAAGATTTCAGGAGATCGTACTGGAGTGGGCTATAATAGAGGATTTAATTATAATGTTTGTACTGCAAAAAGGTTACAAGTCACGAAAGACCTTGAAAAAATTGGTCAACACAAGGGCCATAATGATAGGAAGAAGTTAACTAGAGCTATTAAAGGTGGAAGTCTATTGTGTGGATACTGCAGAATTATTGGTCATTCTGAGAAGAACTGCTTTAGTCGTATGCGTCACTTCATGGAGGGAAGAACAGTAAGTTCTCTCGGCAGGAGAGTGAAAAGGTAATGGGTCAAGATTACTGAGTTATATAGCATGGTGGCTTATACATCTTTGAGAGCGTCATCAAATATCATGTGTTATTTTGACAGTGGATGCTCACAGTACATGACAGGCAACAAGGAGTTTCTTGATGACTACAAATTCAATGCAGGTGGTCGTGTGACATTGGGTGATGGTCGAAAGAGCAAGGTTCTTGGTAAAGGTAATCTGAATGCTATTGAACTTCCTAAGCTTAAGAATGTGTTGCATGTTGAAGATCTCAAAGCCAATCTTATTAGCATCAGTGAACTGTGTGATCAAGGCTTGCTTGTGAGATTTGATAAGGAGAAATGCTTTGTTATTAATGCTGATGAAGAGTATATTCTAATGGGCAAGAGGTCGGCTGATAATTGCTATCTACTATAAGACTCTAGTACTTGTATGAATGAAGATCTGAACACTGCAGCTTCAGACAAAACACATCTAGTTGTGACTGATATTGTAATATTGGATACGACAGAACGATGTTGCTGCAGATGTTATGACACCAGAATCGACATCTCCTCTCAACAATCAATGTGAGCAATGTGAGCAACCTGCTACAAATTCTTATGAATCTTCCTATAGAATTATCAGAGAATTATCTCGCCGCTCTTCTCGCCACTCATCCTCCGTCAGCGCCGTCGGATCTTTACATATACCCTCTCCAGCACAGCGATCCGCCACCGATCCGGCTGTCACAGTCTCTTCACACATTCCGGCTGACTTCCCCAACTGTTGCCCACTTCTAGCCGGTTCCACCGCATCCATGTCTCCAAATTTTGAAATGCAGATCGTCGAAGCTTTTCTGTTAGCACCGCCGATGTCTTCAACTCGCCAGCTACTATTTTTTGCCTCTCAAAGCTCAACTACTTCACTAGGTATCATTCCATTTTGCAGTCTACTATCAGATGTGAGGTATACTTTTCTTCCTCTAATTCCGATGTACCTGAGGATTTATTTGCTCTAATTTATCGAATGAGAGAGACATGGGAGCCTCGTGATGTGTCTTGGTTTGATTGTTCTGGATTGATTATTGGAGATGTGGATGTGTCTTATATTGGAGGCCGGCTGGAAAGTATTGGATTTATCGATGAAGACACAATTTTATTATCGTCTACTGCGTCTGATCGTCCATCTTCCTCTGTGGAATTGACTGAGATTATTCATCTTGGATGACTCAGTTTCTTCCAAGTCTATCTGTGATAGTGTTTGTGCACATCAGACAGCTGCTATGGATTCTTCAGATCCACAGGGTTCAAATTTTCAAGATCATGTATGTGGGTTGGATCTTCCAGATGACATTGTTCCATATTATCGTATTAATGAACATGTGGCCCCTGATGATTGTCATGTTATAGTTGATGTTACAACATGGAAGCCAACATCTCAGGACCATCCAGCTGATTCCTCAACAATCCATTTCATGGATCATGTTGTGACACAGGACGCAATATGCACGTTCACTCCTCCAATTGATGCTACAACTACTCCTACTTCTGAGCATCATATATCTGATCTGGTCCTCGTTCTTTCTGATATGTCTACTGACCTGGAAGTTCCTCATTCTTGTCACCACCGTCGTAGTTCTGCCAAGCAACATGGTGCTCTGTCTTGCTCTCCAACTCCATCTCCTTCAATGCTGGCTTCTAAGAAAGCCAGAGTCGTTCCTGAAGCATCAACTCCTTCCCCGACAGTTGCAGATGATGTTGTAACACGAGCTGACACCTCATGTGGTTCAGCTGATTCTCATGCTGCTCATATTATGGAACATGTTTCGACACTGTACACGACATCTGCTTCTGCTAGTGATGGAATTTTATTGCAATCTATCTAGATCAGTTGGAGACTATCGATCCAGGTGGGCATTCCAATCCTCCTCATCCATGCCTTACCTCTCAGCTGCTATTGTCTCAGAAACCGAATGAATTGGGTCTCTTCTGAGGTGATTAATATCACTGTTGGGACTATTACTAGTAAGGGGTGATCTTTGCTCCGTTGTTGCTGTTTCAACTACTCCGGCTCTAGCTACGACTTCTTGAGGTATCTTTTGGCTTATTGTGGCTCAAAGGGGGAGAATTTTTTTTGTTGATTGTTGGTGCACCTTTGCCTGTGCTTGGGTTGTGCCATATAATGCCAAAGGAGGGATTGTTGGGTTGATTTTATGTTATATGTTGGCATTAGTGGCACTGGATTTGGGATGTTCATGTTGTGGAATCAGAACTGTTTTTGAACAGGTTGAAAGGTCATGCTGTGACATAGTCATGACATGCCGGATCTAAATGCTGGATTGAATGCTGGAATTCTGTTTTGGTTTGCAAATCTGTTTTGCTGATTTCAGATCTAACGTGTAGCCCATAATCTCGGGGATCCTGAATTGATTGATGAAATATCTGCTGGAGATTTTTCTATTCCTGTCTACCCGAAATAGATCCTTAAATGATGGGCGAAGATAATTGATTTAATGTGCAGAATTTTCTGTTTGATTTTCAGATCTGGTTTGCTACTAATCTCAGATCTGATTTGCTTTCCCAGAATCTTGTTGTAATCTTGGCGATTGCTATATTTATTGAGGGAGTATTCGCTCGATATTTAGTTAAACTATTAACCCGAACTAGTTATGTAATTCCTTGATATGTGGGATTACTTGCCCGAAGTAGTTCCAAAATATATGGGTAGAAAATCTGCGTGAAATCTTATTGAACTGTTTTCCCAAAACAGTTCCTAAATTGATGGAGGCCGATTTATAATGTGCTCATGCGGATTCAACTAGGGCTTATCTCTTTCGTGAAGATTGTTGATCGATATCCAGGGACGGAGGCCGATTGCTACACAGGTAGGGATCGAAGGGAGTTTGATCTAGTCAGTTTATGCAAGGGGATCTTGTCGTTTCTACATCAGGAGACGAAGGCTGACGGCTACGAGAGTAGGGATCAAATGGAGTTTGATCTAGTCAGTTGTTGCTAGGGGTGTGCACGGGTACAGGGTACCCAGATACCCGATCGAAACCTACCCAAACAGATAGGTTCTGGGTAGATAGTTATCGGTTCCGGTTAGGTTCCGGGTATAAAAATTAGGAACCGACGGGTATCGGGTCCGGTTCCGGTTCCCGTTTATAGGAAACGGGTACCCAGAACCGGAACCGATATTTTGTGTGTGTGTGTATATAAGCAAGAATTAGCAATGTAGCAAGAATTAGCAAGAATAACGCAATATTCGGCCAATTCGTGATGTTAGGAACCCACTTGCCCATCCTGGACCAACATGCTATTAGCTTATTTCCTTTGTCCAAATAAAACTCAGTTGTTCCCAAGGTCTCAACAGCAGGTTGCTTGTACAGTCGTTATTAATTGTTTATCCGTGAGCAAGAGGCATATATGAGTTTAAATTTAATTAGCAAAACCACAGGACTTGTCAAGTAAAAGCAACATAAAAGGAATTGGAATATTAGTCGGACAGCTTTCAACATCAAACTGGGTAGGTTCCGGTATACAAATTTGAGTAAAATCAATACAAGTTAGAGTTTTTTTACTGGGTACCCGGAACCTACCCGGAACCATAGGGTCCGGGTAGGTTCCGGGTATAGGGTCCAACTGGGTAGGTTCCGGATCCAAATTTTGGGAACCTGTCCCTTACCGGGTAGGGTCCGAGTAACATAAAAACAGGGTATCCGGACTCGCACACCCCTAGTTGTTGCAAGGGGATCTTGCAAAGATTACTCCATGGGGTTGATTGGGATCACCTATTGCGGTTTGTATTAAGGGAGAGTATGTTCCTCGTAATGAGATTGCAATATTAGTGATTGCAATCGTTTTGATAGTGGAGTAATCTGATTTTTCTGGGCGTGGTCCCGCAGATGTAGGTGTGCACACCGAACTGTGTTACCAAGTTTTGCGTGGTGTTGTGTTTTTCGCATATGTGTTTTTCGCATATGTATTCATATTTACATGATTAATGCCTAAGTACTGAATTACAATTTTAATAATTAATGCCTAAGTACTGAATTACAATTTTAATTGCATTGAGTCGGCAAAATATTATTATCAGTATAAGAATTCATGCTACCTGATTTCATTAGAGCAAGTCACATCAACCCATCAAATTTAAACCACATTTACTGCCACTTTCTAGTTTAACACCTACTGGCTGATAGTTTTGTTAGAAATTCTCTTTGTTCAGGATGTGTTAAACTAGAATCAAGAACGGTGCACTTGATATAGTGTAGCAGGATTGTTTAATCTAGTGAAGGGGTCCAAGCTAACAGAAACTCTAACTG
The DNA here is from genome assembly GCA_030789695.1 of Scilla litardierei. NCBI lineage: Eukaryota > Viridiplantae > Streptophyta > Magnoliopsida > Asparagales > Asparagaceae > Scilla > Scilla litardierei. The sequence goes on along the minus strand of JAULAV010007662.1, from coordinate 19,427 downwards.
AACCATCAACCATTGGATGTTAAACTAGAAAATGATAGTATAAGAATGTTTAAAGTAGATGGGCTGATCGTACATGTGTGTTTAAATAAATTAGCCCAAGACTCAATGAAGACTTGATTCTTCAATCTTTTTTATGGCTGAATCACCTGCAATACAAAAGCTGGCGTGGGTTTCAGTTTTGAGTCGTGTAACTGGGGTCTCCCCAGGAAAGCCCAAGTGGTTCAATAGACTTCCACGTATTGGGCCTTTTTATTGGTTTATTTTGGAGTATCTGAAGCCCATTTGTGATTAGCGATGGGGATTTGCATGGCAGGTCGAGTCACAAGACTCACAACTGGGAATAGAATAATAAATAGGTGAAGGGACATGCAGACAGTAGATTTCAAAGAATAAATAAAGTAGGAAAAATTCAATTTTGAGGTTAAGAAATGATTCAACTATTAATCTGTTCCCAATAATCTGAATCGAATCGTTCTTTCTTCTTAAATTCTAATCCCTCATTGTTGAGAGCAACAATAATTGCACTTGAATCCTGGAATAGGTATTCCGTGCTTGCAAGCCACAGCGTTGTGCCTTGCAGATCCTACGACCATAGAAACAAAATGGATGCGCAACGACACAACATGTTAGAAAGGGGGCCTTCGAATTGTCTTGCCAACTAGTGGGCCTGCACAGCACCAAATACTTTTTTTTAAACCCCCGGAGCATGCCGACTCAATTACATGACACGTAAGTTTTGTTTCTTTTTAAATTAATTTTTTTTCTGTGTTTGAGAACATATTAATCCAAGGTCTAAAAGGTAGTAATTAGAATATGCTAAGGCCTAACTACACATCGACCAAACAATGACTAAGAGCATGTAAGACAAAGGTTACAGTTAGTCCAGCTACAAAAATTAATGATATAAGATGGAATTAATTTGGCACCCAAACAACATTTTTGGATATTAATCCAAACAATTTTCATCCTTTGAAAAATGAGTGTGTTCCAACTGGTTCTTTTTTCAAGATGAAATCTAATAGATTTTTATCCCAATCATCCAAATAATCCCCCCAATCCTTGGCCTTCCCAATCACTGGTGGTTGAACCAGCTCCATCACACCACCCACTCAAAATCCTTTTACCTAGCTAGATACATGGATTATTCTTGAGGACTGAGAAGAGAGAGTTGAGTTTCTTAGTGTAGGCATACTAGTTATAACCCGTGCCCGCGGGCACGGTGCATTTAAGATTTTTTTCCGCGAAATCTTTGTCCCCAGAAAAATATTTCTACAGCCAAAATTTAAAAGAACAACAAATTAGCGTAAAAAAATTTAGCGGGCGCCTTCGGCGCGGATAGGTTGGTTAGACCTCTGCTTGACGCCCAAAAAACTCAACCCGCCTCTTTGAATGCACATTCGCTGTATTTTTTTTGGGTCTCATTTTTTTGGGTCATTTTTGAATGAAGAGTATTAAGTGATGATGATGCCAATTTCAATAAGAAAAGCTTTTGTATTCTCCCAACAAATTTTCTCCCAACCCAAAAAATTTTCCCCCCAAAACTTGATGTGACATTGCCACATAGGACAAAGTTCAAAAACAGCTCTCAATTGTAATATAGATTTGCAATAAATAATGGATGTAAATTTACATATTTGACATTCTGGTTGAATTGCATCAATATTGATATGTAGATTATTTTGAACTGTGATTTTGACATTCGTGATGGTGTATCTTAACTTTGGAATGCTTAATATGTGAACCATGCAACAATCCTTGCGTATATGATAATTGAACAAACGTCTCAAAGTTGAATATAGCACTTTACAGAAAATTTACCATCATTTCCCCTTCTTTTAGACATTTTCTCATGTCTGAAAAAATTTAGAGGATGAAACTGACCTTTTAGACATGATAGCAAGCGCATCTCTTACCTATAGCTCCTAGCACAAACTATAGCTCTGGTTGTAAAAATTTATCAAACCTTCCTGGACTGTTGCTCCACAGTCGAACTTTATCTTGATCGGAAAAGGTAAGCAGTGAAAGAGAAGCAATCAAATCATTTAAGCATGGCAATTAAGTTTTCACACAAGTTTACCACGCACATTTCAAATATTTAATCAACTAACAAAACTAAGAATAAACTTTTATGTGCTAAAAATATGAACCAAAACTAACTGTATATTCCAATTACCCTTTAAGTTAGAACTAGGAAACCAAATTGACACATTGATACCGTCATAATCTACAATCTACAAACACGAACAGAACCACTAATACTAATTGCACAAAAACAACGATCTCGATTAATGTTGTAGAATTGAATGAATGGAAAATAATGTTGCACAAATGCCACCAAAAAGAGAGTCCAATATTTGTTCTTCACGACACCAAACACATTGAATGTTCAAGCAAATGGTGAAAATAGCCAAATGTATGTTAGACGTCTGAAGATAAATCAGTCTAGCATCAAAAATGCTAATCAGCCTTGAAACTAAATCACATCGGCTACTAACCATACTGTTTATATTTCAAAAATGCTTAAGGCACATGATTCTAATTGCTAAAACAGTCAAATCACATGTGCATGTTCATGAGAGGGAGAGAAAGACTCAAACTAATCTCAATTAACTATGGTCCATTCATCGAGTGCTTGAATCAATTATCTGTATCCAGAGGCCCACTCTGATAAAATGAATTTTTCCACTACCATTATTAGCTTCATCCAACATATCTTTGGCTTCCCTCTTCAAAATTTTAATCAAGCAATCTAGATCCATCTGTATGTACGATGTACTCAGCCCACCAGGTGAAAATCTAATCAAAACATTCCACAACCATTCCATCATTTTATAATATAACGATGATAGCAAACAAATGGACTCCAGAATCTCCTACCAATAATCCAGAATCTCTAGCCACTTTTATCGAATATCCTAACTTAACCTCTGTGGCCAGTTTTGAGCTTCTACCTTTCCTGATTCTTTCTGAAATCTTGTTACCACTTCCATATCAACCATGATTTCCTACTTAGAGCACAATTCATCCCCCCAGCATGCATTTTATAAAGTAAAAAAATCCACATCTCTGTCAACTCACATAATGGAACCAGGTACCATAGTATTCTTTCAAGGTATCTCTTTTCCTCATAATGGCAACCTCCGTTGACCCAAATTCCCAAAAATGCCGCACTTGCGCTACTGCAATCCAACAAGTCTAACAATATAACCCCTTTCTTTCTATCTAAATATTCCAAAGCTCTAATCTGCATGTCCATCTAACTAGCATCCTAACCAAATATGTATGTATCCCATCAGAACCAAAATCCGCATCTGGATGTTGCCCATTGATCAACACAAAAAAGAAACAAAAGACTGAATCTTCACAAAGCAAACAACGTCCAAATTCCCTAAGTTTTATAATGAATAAATCTCCCTCTGCTTAACTGTTAGCGCCCAATTTGTTGATATGCCAATGGGATCAAGGGAGAGGAAGCTTGGCGCCATTACGGGGAATGGAAGTAAAGAGTATAACCAAGAAGAGGAGTTAATGGTCGAATCTCAGCTGGGAAAGATGTGAGCCGTTAGATCATGGGGAATTGAGATCTGGTCGTTGCTTGGAGTTTGAATACAAACCGTTCATTTTGTTTGGAAGCTTTAAATCTAGGCCATTGAAATTGCTCAAAGGGTGGGCCCTGCTATTTGGATAATTCTCAACGGCCTGAAGGGGAAACTGTGGATAACATCTCAATTTGCACGACGAGAGGCGACGAACAGATAGAGTTTGTTAGGCAGTTAGGAATTTGTTAGCTGAGAGCTGTATAAAAATTCTGCTGATTGAATTGTAGGAATCATCGATTGAAATGAAGAGAATGTTCCTCTAGTTTTGCTTTAATTTTCCTTTTCTCTGTAATTTTCTCTCTTAGTAATAAATTTCTCTTTGATTTCGCCATTATTGGCAAAATCGTCTTGGTGAGAAATTGGTGTTCATCAATTTAGTATCAAAGCGCAGCTACGCTACCATGGGAGGGAAGAAGAAAACTAATGTCGAAGCGGTTCCTAGGGCTGAAGGGGGTCAAGGGCAGAGTTCTAATCCTGATCCAGCACTTTACGACGAGCATGAGGATGATTCCAATGCATGGCGACTACAGCAAGAAGATAGACTTTATCAAATTCAGTCCCAGCTTCAGGATTCCCAAAGACAATCAAATGAGCACGACTGCTCAGATCCAGATCATGTTGAATAATCAAAGTAAAAAACAAAGAGAGGTTCAACAATCAGGAGGTTCAAATGCAAGTGTTGCAGAATAGTCAGAATAGAAATGAAGCGCGCATGAGCAATCAAGAGCTTGGTTCTCGTAACCAAGGAGATAAAAGAAGTGGAGATCTTAATACCAATGGGGAGAGAGGTTCAGATAGGAGGGGAGTACAAGGAGAAAATCTACCTCACGTACATCAAAGGGTGCTCAAGCTTGAGTTCCCTACTTTCAAAGGCGATGAAGATGTAATGCCATGGTTAAGTCAGGTACAACAAATCTTTGGCTATTATTCTACTCCATATGTTAATTGGGTGAATACATGGTCATTTTATTTGAGGGGTGCTGCATTACATTGGTTTGAATGGGGGAAGTTAACGTAGCTAATTTCTTTTACTGGGAGACCTTTAAGGAGGAAATGGTTGTAAGATTTGGCCCAACTGAATTAGACAAGCCATATGCCATTTTTTCTAATCTTAAACAAACTGGAAATGTGAAGGAATACCTAGGAAAATATGAACAAATTGTGGGATTGTTGCGGAAAATGCCAGAAGAATATGTACTAGATAAGTTCATAAATGGATTGAAAGATGAAATTCGCTTTAATGGCATGGCTTTAAATCCAGAAAATTATCGAAGGGTTGTACAACTAGCTATAACTTTTGTGGAGAAGTTAGTTTTAGCTAAGAAAAATAAATCACCATTGATCTCCAATTCTTATCAAAAATACCACCAATTGCAGCCACCTGGGACAACTAAAGAAGTAACCCGAGAAGCAACCAATGATGTGGTTCCTTTTGTACCTAGAGGAAGGTAAATAACTCAGGAGGAAACACAAAATTGGAGAAAGAACAATCTATGCTTCACATGTAATGAGAAGTGGGAGAGGGGTCATACGTGCAGGAAGAAATTATATATCCTAGATGTTGAAGAGGAGTTGGAAGAATCTTGGGAATGTAGAAAAGACTCCAGACTGGCAGGAAGTGGTAAATGAAAAGTTCCCTTCTATATCTGTTTTCAGCTGTACAAACCCTCCGACTCAAGGGTAGTATCAAGAAGCAGACAGTTAATATCCTAGTTGATACTGGATCTACACACAATTTTATTCACCCTAAACTTGTTAAATCTCTGGGATTAGAAGTAGAGCAATTAAATGTTTTTAAAGTGGTGGTAGCTAGTGGGGAAAAAATTCAAGGGTCGGGACTATGTAAAGAGGTGCAAATACAATGTCAGTGTGTATGAGTTTCTACTAATTTGTTGCTATTACCATTACGTGGTCAGCAAACTGTCTTGGGTACTCGGTGGTTACAACAATTGGAAGATATAGTCTTCAACTTCAAAAAATGCAAATGAGGTTTAACTGGAGAGGAAAGGAGTGTTTATGGCAGGAACGGTATCTCAGGGTTCACAGTTAGTAGGTGAGAAGGAAATTGACAAAGCACTTAAGCAGCAAGGGGAAGGGTATTGGATACAACTTCGTGTTTTAGAATTGGAAGAGTTCTCAGACATCGGACAAATAATATCCCTTGAAATAGAAAATCTTCCCAAGGATTTAAGGAATATCCTTGATTAGTATCCTGAGGTCTTTAAGGAGCCTGAGGGGCTACCTCCCAGAAGAGCTTGTGATCATAGAATTCCCACTATGCCAGATGCCAAACCTGTATGTATCAGACCTTATAAACATGCATACACACTCAAGACAGAAATTGAGAGACAGGTTGCAGAAATGCTGAAGACTGGAGTGATTAGACCAAGTCATAGTCCCTATGCTTCTCCAGTAGTGATGGTGAGAAAAGCTGATTCTAGTTGGAGAATGTGTGTTGATTACCATTCCCTTAATCAACAAACAATTAAAGAGAAGTTTCCAATCCCCATTATAGAGGAGTTGTTGGATGAGCTATATGGAGCACATTATTTCACTAAACTGGATTTGAGGTCAAGATATCATCAAATCAGTATGAGTGATGAAGACATTTATAAAACTGCCTTTCGTACACATGATGGGCACTCTGATTTTCTTGTAATGCCCTTTGGACTAACAAATGTCCCTTCAGCCTTTTAGTCACTAATGAATTCAATTTTCGGGGAATTTTTAAGAAAATTTGTGCGTGTTTTCTTTGATGATATACTGATCTATAGCTAAGATTGGCAGTCACATTTTGAACATTTACATAAAGTACTACAAGTTCTCAAGTCTCAGCAGTTATTTGTCAAGTTATCAAAATGTTCCTTTGGGCAGAATTCAGTTGAATACCTAGGCCACATAATATCTTAGGTGTGTCTGTAGAACCCAAGAAGATTGAGGCAATAAGAAATTGGCCTGTACCAAAGAACCACAAGGCTGTAAGAGGGTTTTTGGGCTTAGATGTGTATTACAGAAAATTTATAAGAGGGTTTGGAGGAATTGCAGCCCCCCTTACTGATTTAATTAATAAGGATGGGTTCAATTGGACTGAATCAGCTCAGGGTTCTTTTGATGAACTGAAGAATGCACTAACCACTGCTCCAGTATTAGCCATGCCCAATTTTGATGAGGAGTTTATATTAGAATGTGATCACATCTGAGTGGGGAATAGGGTTTGTTTTAATGCAAAGGGGTCAATCAATTGCTTATTTCAGTACAAAATTGACTGGTAGGAATTTATTGTTAACAACATATGAGAAGTAGCTACTTGCTATTATTCTATCTGTTAAAAAGTAGGGGCAATATTTGTTGGGAAGAAGATTTATTATAAGAACAGATCATTAGAGCCTACAGTATCTTCTCAATCAAAAGTTGCAGCAAGGAATTCACGGTAAATGGTTGATGAAGTTACAGTCCTACAACTATCGTGTGGAGTATAAACCTGAGAAGACTAATAGAGCTGCAAATAGCTTGTCTAGAGAAGTGGACAACAACCTTAAAACTGAGAAAGACTATTGTTCAATATATCATATATATGCCCCTATGTGTGACTGGATACAAGAGGTTAGGCAAATAGTGGAAAGTGACCCTTATTTCCGATGGGTTGAGGAGGTGATGCAAAATAAAGATCAGATACAAAAATATACAAAGATGGAATGGGTGTATTACTACAAGGGAAGAATTCTTATCAGTCCAAATGCCAAGGAGATCCAGCAAGCTCTCCTCAAAGAATTTCACAGCTCTCCAGTTGGTGGGCATTCTGATGCTGCTAGAACACTTCACTGATTGAAGAAGTCCTTCCATTGAAAGGGAATAAAAGGAGATGTGCGCAGATATATACGAGAGTGTGAAGTATGCTAAAGAAACAAATCAGAGAATGTGGCAACCCCAGGACTTCTACAACCATTGCATGTGCCAGGACAAATTTGGGAGAGCATTTCCATGGATTTTATACTTGGATTACCCTTATGCAATGGGTTCAGTGTTATTTTTGTAGTAGTACACATATTAACAAAATATTCACACTGCTTCCCACTTAAGCATCCCTTCACTGCAAAAGGAGTAGCTGAAGTATTCTTTGGAGGATTCTTTAAGCATCATGGGGTTCCATCCACTATTATGAGTGATAGAGATGACATCTTCACTAATCAGTTTTGGACTGAAATTTTTGCTGCAGGGTAATACATTGGCTCACAGCTCAGCTTATCATCCACAGAGTGATGGACAAACGGAGGTGACTAATCGGAGTCTGGAGTGTTATTTGCATTGCTTTTGTTGTCACAAACCCATGGAATGGGTCAAATGGTTACCTCTAGCAGAATTTTGGTTCAATACAACTTAGAGAAATTCAACAAGAATGACTCCATTTGAAGCAATTTATGGGAGAGCTGCTCCAACTCTAATATAATAATTGCCCCATACTTCTCGTTTGGCTGATATTGATGAAACTTTATTCACAAGAGAGGTTACTTTAAAGTTGCTACAGGATAATTTGGAGAAGACGAGGAAGAGGATGAAGCGATACGCATATCAGCATCGAACAGAACGTAACTTTCAGGTTGGAGACTTAGTCTACTTGAAAGTACAACCCTACAGATTAGCATTGCTATGAGGAAGACTCATAAATTGTCCCCAATGTATTATGGCCATTACACAATTCTGGAAAAAATTGAGAATGTAGCGTATAGATTGGAGTTGCCGATTATAGCCCAAATTCACCCTGTATTTCACGTCTCTCAGTTAAAGAAGAAGATGGGCTCTCGTACCGTAATCCAAGATTCACAACCAAGATACACAGAAGAAATTATTGATGAGCCAGAAGTTATAATTGGTCGAAGGGTGATTAAGAAGGAAAGGGCTCTGGAGTCTCAAGTTCTTATTAAGTGGAGACAGGGATCATTAGAGTAAGCCACCTGGAAGTCTTACTGGGACTTGGTGCAACGTTTTCCATCATTTGACCTTGAGGCAAGGTCACAAAATGGGGGAGGGAATGTTAGAGCCCAATTTGTTGATATGCCAATAGGATCAAGGGAGAGGAAGCTTGGCGTCATTACGAGGAATGGAAGTAAAGATAATAATGAAGAAGAGGAGTTAACGGTCGAATCTCAGCTGGGAAAGATGTGAGCCGTTAGATCATGGGGAATTAAGATCGGGTCGTTTCTTGGAGTTTGAATAAAACCCGTTCATTTTGTTTGGAAGCTTTAAATCTGGGCCATTGAAATCACTCAAAGGGTGGGCCCCACTATTTGGATAATTCTCAACGGCCTGAAGGGGAAACTGTGGATAACATCTCAATTTGGACAAGAGGCGACGAACAGCTAATAGAGTTACGTTAGGCAGTTAGGAATTTGTTAGTTGAGAGCTGTATAAATTCTGCTGATTGAATTGTAGGAATCATCGATTGAAATGAAGAAAATTTTCTTCTAGGTTTGCTTTAATTTTCCTTTGCTCTGTAATTTTCTCTCTCAGTAATAAATTCCTTTTTGATTTCGTCATTATTGTCAAAATCATCTTGGTGAGCAATTGGTGTTCATCATTAACAGAACTAATGAGACAAAATAGATTTTTAATGAATTCACTGTCCACATTGAACACATCTCACCCAATCCCAAAGACAACATTGGCATATCCCAGAAATCTAATTGAAAAAATCCATTTTCTCTATACAGCAATCAATCATTCCAACTTTTTATTCGTTTTGCTTCCCAATTAGTTCCTATTTAAAATTGATATGAATCAACGCACAAAATCCATGAAATAATTTACCCTAAAGAAATAGTTATATCGTGGTATAAAATTTAGATATTTGTAGAGAACACGGTACTTCACCTCAAGCATTCGCTGAAGCTCCGCAGAATTATCCATCTGATGCTGCCCTTCAAAAATCCTAGCAAAAATGAAAGCGGACGAGCTTCCGCCGATAAAACCCTAAAACCCCTATCTACGAGAATGGAGCGAGAGATTTATATCGAGTATGGAATCGCTGCGTCCCTTTGGCTGATCACGATCCCGGTTCGGTTTCGCTTTTAACGCCTGTCGAACCGGACCCGACTAAGTCGGTAGTCCGGAATTATACGGAAAACTTAAATTCGGCTTACGCGAGAATTATACGTATTCTGACGTTACTACCCATGAAATATTCGGTATATGCATCAAAACATGGAGGAAATGGCATGTGAGAAATGCGTTAAACTGGAATGAATGGCGGCGCCTAGGGGTGGCAAACGGGTCGGGTGGGTTCGGGTTCGGGTCGGGTCAGATTTGACCCGACCCGGATAGGGGTAAACCCTAACCCGACCCGGATTGAATCCGGGTCGAGTTCAGGTGACCCGAAAAATTTCCGGGTCGGGTTCGGGTTAACCCGTCGGGTTAAGATTTGACTTATACACTACTGCTCCTTTTTCGATATTCAGTTATTTATTAAGAGTCACCGACAATTTATTAAGTGTTGCATAATTTCCAGTAGCTCGTCGCTTAAACCGCACTGTTGACAGTAAGGAAGTATAATTAACGGTACCATTTTATTAACAAAAGTAATAAAATTAACAAAAAAGTTGTATGTAAAGGGAATTGAATCCAAGACCTCTTAAAGAAGAAGACAACAATTCAAATCATATAAGCACAACTCCCATTACAACTGTGTATTGAAGTTATAATATAAATTTTTATATATATAGAGAAAGTTAACCGGGTCGAATTCGGGTCATCCGGTTTGACATGCAAACCCATACCCGACCCGTATTTTATCCGGGTCGGGTCGGGTCAACTCGTTTCCTACTTGACCCGTATTGGCCCCTACCCATACCCGGTTAAGGATGCCGGTTTCGGTTCGGGTCGGGTCAGGTCGGGCTCATTTTGCCACCCCTAGCGGCGCCCTCCCGTCCGGCTTCAAAATGAAGCCAAATGGGATGAATAGTGCCCATTCAAACATGAAGAAACACTAATTAAACATAATTAGTTAAAAGTTTAATATTTTTCAATCCAAATCATCAAATTTAATAATTTTAGTACATGGGAAAGTCCGCAATAATACTTATAATATGATACCAATATTGAATTTTTTTTCAAACCATTCATTTATTTTATTGTTGAAGAAATCATCTATATAAATATTAATATTATTTTTATGGACAAAAATTAATTTTTTTTATCTTTCACCAAAATTATTATAGTTACAAAAGAATAATAATATTATTTATAAATTTCTTTAATAAATAAATAATTTACTAGATTAACCCATTTTCAAAAGAAATATTTTATCATTATCTAAAGATAACTAAATATGATAAAATAAGATTTGAAGGGTGATGGTTGGAGTTGCTAATTCTTCAAAATAGAATCTTTGAGGAATCTTCCCTTTTGAAGGTATTTTTTGAAGTGGATGTTTTGAGATGCTATTCTCTCCAAATATGTTACATTAGTCTATAACCGAACTTTATTTGCCTCTTGAGTTAGTCTACAAAAGCAGTCTTGAGTTTCAAACTTTTGAGGATTGCAACATGGGCTCTCACCAATAAAGCCCAATTTGTTCAATGGCACCCTATTGGGCTTTTTTGTTGAGTTATTTAATCCGGACAAGGCTTTAACCAGATGGAGCTGAGTCAGACCTTAGCCGAGCTGGGCCCAGTTCATGTCTACCATGCAACAAATCATCATCCCTAATCACAGGGATGCTACATAATAAAAAATAATAAACTAGGGAGGAACCCAAAAGAATCCAACCCAACATCATGTTTTAAGTAATCCAGATCCATATCACATGGTCTATAACGGCAGGCCCAAGGGGATTAGGTCACTAACCACCCAATTAGGTCACTCCCCCCAGGAGACAAAGGCACCATTTTTTTAAAAAAATAAACTTGAACCACAAATCTGAAAGCTACATTCTCCATTTTTTTTTATTGATCAATGCATAATTTGTTATGAGAATCTCATGTCTTGCTTCATGCTCAAGCATGACCAAAGTCACACACAATCCCACACAAATATGGACATTGAAAAGAAGGCTGCCTTAAGTTCCAAGAAACCACATCCTCCCCCCTCCCTCATATTTTTCTCCCCTTCTAGACAGGAGAACAAGTCCTCTCTTTTAAGTTGTTTTCAACTTTAATGGATGCCCACACTCTTTCTTTCTTTTTTGGGGTCAACCTTAGCTCTCCATGGCATTATTTCTTGGGACTTTGGAACTCTTCCACATTGTGGGGAAGCACCTGTTAAGTTAGTCTTCTATTTATTGCCGAGTTTGGGCTTTAGTAATTTGCTTTTTAAAGGTGGTTTTGATGTGGTTGATTAGGTTTATAATTAGTTGTTTGCTTTGGACATAGGGGTGGCAAGCGGGTCTGGACAAGACGGGTTCTTACAGTGCACTATCCAAATCAGATCCGGGTTGGGTTCGGGTACACCCTTAAACCAGCAGGGTCAACCCCGATCCGATCCGCATCCGTCTGACACCCCTAGTTGGATTTGGGGGGTTCAAAATAGGTTTTTGTCGAGCTCCGGTGCTCACCCTAGTGGTTGAATCACTCGGCTGCCTCTGTAGAGGCCCGATCCCCCTTCAATTTTCTTTATTTTCCAGCTTTTGGGGCTCTGTTGGATACCTGACTTCTCCGTGTTCGGGGTTAAACGATCAGGACGAGTGTACCCGTGTTCCACGACCCTAATTTCCTGCTTTTCAATGGATTAAAAAAATAGGTTTTTGTCATTTGAAAAGAATTTCTATGTTGGGGATATAATCCCACGTGCTTTAAAATTGAAACAGGACCCTCGGATTAGGCCGACGTAAAGTAAAAGTTAAGCATAATGGCTAAAGATGCACGTGGTAACTAGCCTAAAATGACTGTTTCCTACATCATACAAATCAATGGATATCTAATATTCAAAAACTTACATCATGAACAAGAACATGTACAAATCGTACGGTACGTCTACAAATTATACCTGTAGGGTGCATTTGGCAACGGGTGTTGAGGTCGGAGTTAGCCTCAATCGCCGTGCAGCCAAGATGGTGGTTGGAGTTGATTGTTATCTATCATACATGGTCTCCGTCATTCTTGTGCTCGGGAGACGACTGTCATATCACCATTTCGCCCGTGAACCGGATGTCCCCTCGGTTTCGCACCCGGGAGACAACCTTCACCGTGCCCTACGGGCACGGGTTATGACTAGTCTATTATACAAATGACGATGTTTTTTAATTTTGTCCTACGTGGCACCTAAAATATGACTGGAATAAAAAATTGGTGACTGGGACACGACTTCACCATTTTTTTAAAACCAAAAAGATATATGACTAGGACAGCTTCGCACGTTCTCCTTCTCACTTTGTGATTTCCGCAAACACACAACCTTTTTTGGAGATTTGGTTATGCAAACAGTTTTTTGAATGTAACCGCAAACACATTGCACGTTCATTCAAAAAACACTTTCAGTTTGTATAACCGCAAACACATTGCATGTCTCTTTCACAACTCACGTTCATGCAACAGCAAATTTAACACTACATTTACAGCCTCAGCAATCCCAACACATCTAGCAAATTTAATTTCCAACTCAGGTTCTCCTTCCCTCCGCATCCAATCTGCAACCTCAGCAATCGAGTTTCCAACCTGGATTTGTAACCTCAGCAATCGATTTCACAACATGGATTTGCAACCCCGCGCCAAAGGCGGCCGCTAAATTTTTATTCTTTTAAATTATGAAGTGGAATATTTTTATTCTTTTAAATAGTGAAGTGGAATATTGTTATTCTTTTAAATTGTAAAGTGGAATATTATATATTTCATTCTTTTGGAGGGGGAAATAATTTTTGGAAAACATAGATTTTAAATGAACCGTGCCCTCGGGCACGTGTTATGACTAGTATTTATACATAGTATAAAGATAGTGTTGTAAACTTATTAGCTATGGAATCCATAGCCCTGTATTTATAGTAGTAGGGTTACATAATGGGTGGATACCCACTAACGGGTAGGCCCACCAAATGCCCGTTTATAACACTTCCCCTTATCCATCCATTGTTGTAAGCCGTGATGAACGCTTCAGGGTTCATAGAGCTTATCTGATCATGGGTCTATGGATACTTCTGGATCCCTAAGTTTAAGAGTACTTGCCTCATTAAAACCTTTGCCAAGGAAAACTCAGTGGGAAAAACCAGTGGCTAAGGGAAAAGAGTACAAGTCTCTGTAACTTCCCCTGATCGATGGATAACATCAGGGGTGGATTCTTCTGGATCCAGAGTTGATGTGGCTGCCTTGTTAAAACCTTTGGCTATGGAAAATACAGTGGGAAAAACCAGTAGACAAGGAAAAAGAGTACAACACTACATTAACTCCCCCTGATAAGTACAAGCTTCAGGCTTGTAAATCTCTCAACTGTCTCATCCTAATTCCTAGTACAAGTTTTCTAAAGGTACTGCGAGGCAAAGCTTTAGTGAATAGGTCTGCCAGGTTATTGCAAGACTGGATCTGCTGGATGTCGATCTGGTTGTCCACTTGTTGTTCATGCGTCCAGAAGAGCTTGGGGGAAATGTGCTTCGTCCTGTCACCTTTGATGTAGCCACCTCGTAGGTGGGCGATACAGGCAGCATTGTCTTCATACATGGTGGTAGGTCCAAGATCTCGCGTCTGCAGGCCGGTGGTCTTGAGGATATGGTTGATGACTGATCGAAGCCAAAAGCATTCTCTGCTAGCTTCGTGGATCGCAATGAGCTCGGAGTGGTTGGATGAGGTTGCTGTCAATGTCTGCTTCACGGATCTCCATGAGATGGCCGTCCCACCGTACGTGAACACGAAATCGGTCTGGGAATTTGCGGTATGCGGGTCGGACATGTATCCTACGTCTGCATAACCGACCAAGTTGGAGGATACACCTTTCTTGAAGTATAGTCCCATGTCCACAGACCCTTGGAGGTAGCGTAGAAGTTGCTTAACTCCGTTCCAGTAGCGCTTTGAGGGCGCAAAACTGTATCTGGCTAGTAAGTTAACTACGAATGCTATATCGGGACGCGTGCAGTTTGCCAGGTATAGGAGTGCTCCAATTGCACTTAAGTAGGGTACTTCAGGACCCAGTGTTTCCTCCCCCTCTTCCAGCAGTCGGAAGGGGTCTGTGTCGACATCCAATGATCTAACGACCATTGGTGTGCTAAGCGGATGACATTTGTCCATAAGAAAGTTTTTCAGCACTTTCTTTGTGTATGTCGATTGGTGTAACAGGATTCCTCCACTTAAGTGTTCAATTTGTAAGCCTATGCAAAACTTCGTTTTGCCAAGGTCTTTCATCTCAAAGGTCTATGTGAGACTTTTGGATATCTCACCTATCTCTTCAGGAGATCCGATGATGTTCAAGTCGTCTACGTAGACGGCAATAATTACGAATCATGTTCCCTTTGCTCTTATAAAGATGCAAGGGCAGACTTCATTTGTTGTGAATCCTTGTTGCACTAGGAATTCACTTAGTCTGTTGTACCACATTCTACCTGACTATTTTAGACCATACAGTGATCTTTAGAGTTTGACAGAGTAGACGTCCCGAGGTCTCTCTGTCATTTTTGTCCGTAGTTTGTATCCATCTGGGATTTTCATATAGATGTCCTTATCTATATTTCCATATAGGTATGCACTCACAACGTCCATGAGCTGCATATCCAAGCCTTCCTTTGTGGATAGGCCAATAATGAAACAGAAAGTGATCGCATCCATGACCGGGGAATAGGTATCGTCGTAGTCTATTCCTGGCCGTTAGGAAAAGCCTTGTGCAACAAGGCGCGCTTTATAACGCACGATCTCGTTATTCTCGTTTCTTTTTCTCACGAATACCCATTTATATCCCACAGGTTTAACACCCTTTGGTGTTAGGACTACAAGTCCAAAAACTTTGCACTTCGAGAGTGAGTCCAGTTCTACTCCTATTGCCTCGTTCCACTTTGGCCAATCCTCTCTGCGTTTACATTCTGCTAGAGAGCGTGGATCGGTCTCATCGTCGTATTCAGTGACATGAGTGGTAATAATGAGCGCGAAGTTATCATCGATGATTGTACTTTTTCTGTCCAGTACCTCCTCAGTACGTACTAAATTTAATGATATTTCTCCTATATTTTCCTCTTCAGGGGTTGTTAGGAGGGGAGAGGTAGCTGGGCTGAGCTCAGCATCCTGTGGTGGTATCGTTATTATTGCTCCAGGATTTTTCCTCTTTCGAGGGTTCTTATCTTTGGAGCCTGGGGGTCGTCCTCTTTTTTGTTGAGGTACGACCGCTTTTGCTGCAGGTGGATTGCATCCATCTTTGGGTATGTCAATCCTAGCTGGCGTATTTGCAGCAGGAACATGTGATCTGACAATCTTCTAGTTATTAGTGAATTTGTCCGGTAAAATGTGAACTGTGTTTTGAATTTGAAGGATCTTCAGGATCTCGTCTTCACATTGATTTGTACGCAGATCAAAATGGGATAACGTCTTTGTGTCCCATGAAATGGTCTTTGAAGCTTCTGGCTTCTGTGTGTTAATGCCTAGTTTGAGAGAAGTGCTTTCATCAAACTCACAATCTGCTAGACGTGCTTTGAGGCGTCCCCCGTAAGGGGTTCGAGATATCTAATGATCGATGGTGAGTCGAAACCAATATAGATACCAAGACGCCGTTGAGGACCCATCTTGGTTCTCTGCGGTGGTGCTATGGGGACATAGACAGCACATCCGAATATCCTCAAGTGAGAGAAATCGGGCGGGTTCCCATATGCAAGTTGCTTCGGAGAATAAGATTGACTACCTGACGGTCGTAATCTTATTAGCGATGCAGCGTGCAATATGGCATGTCCCCATGCACTTACCGGCAACTGGCATTGCATCAACAATGGTCGAGGATCCATTGTAGTCTCTTTATAAGAGATTCGGCTAACCCGTTCTGGGTGTGAACATGAGCTACAGGATGTTCAACTTCTATGCCGGTTGCTTGGCAGTAGTCTAGGAAGACTTGTGATGTGAATTTCCCAGCATTGTCCAGACGTAATTTCTTGATCTGGTTGTCTGGGAAATGTGCCCGCAACTTTATAATTTGTGCCATTAGCTTTGCAAAGGCTACGTTGCGGGTGGACAAGAGGCACACATATGGCCATTTCGAAGATGCATCAATCGGTACCATGTAGTACCGAAATGGTCCACTTGCGGGGTGAATTAGGCCCGCAAATGTCTCCATGTATTCTCTCTAGGAAGCTTGGAGACTCAGAGTCCACCTTCAGGGTGGAAGGTCTCGTAATCAATTTCCCTTTGTGACAAGGGGGACAAGGATGTGCACCCTCCCGAAGTAGCTTCAGGCTTTTCGAGTTAATTCCACAGGATTGGGATATGATGCGATGCATCATATTCCTTCCAGGTTGTCCTAGTCTATCGTGCCAGAGTTTGAATTTTGGTTGATTATGGCACTTCTGGTGCTCGAGTATATTTGCTTCTATTGCTCTGATCCTTGTGTGGTAGAGACCCGACGGGAGTCCCTCAAAACGCTCGACGGTGTTTTTAGCACCGTTTTTATGAGACGTTACATATAGGAATTCTCTGTTTTGTTTGCTCACCGTCTCAAGGTGGTATCCGTTTAAGCGGATATCTTTAAAGCTTAACAGGTTTCTATGCGAGCTAGGGGAGAGAAGCGCATCTTTTATAAGTAGTTGTGTTTTGTTGGGGAGCATAAATTGTGCTTCCCCTGATCCTTCAATGATACATGATGGACCGGAAATTGTATTTACGGTTCCATCGTATTTATTAATGCTTTGAAAAAAGCAGATGTCTTGAAGGATCGTGTGCATATAGGCACTGTCCACTATGCATTTAAAGTCCATCTATTTTTAAGAGAAAATATCGCAGTATAAGGCACAAGAAAAGATATACTACTGATAATCAATTAATGTCTGAAAAATTACTCCAACATGCTAGAAATAAAACAAGCAGATAAATAGTTTCTCAAAAAGGAAAGCTACAATGCATAGAAAATGGATAATGTCCTCAGTCGAGCAGGTCATCATTTGAGAAGTCCTCAGCGATGAACCTGATTGGTGCCAGGTCTTCTTGAACCACCAGGTTTGTCTCAGATTGCTTCTGGCTCGCTTTGTACAAGTCCTGTAGATGGCGTGGAGTCCGAAAATTCCTGGACCAGTGTCCAGTCATGCCATACCTGTGGCACTTATCTTCCCAGTCCTTTCTGGGGGCAGAAGTCTGGCTGTCGTCCTTTCTCTTACACACATTCTTCTTCTTCTTCCCCTCATTGTTGCTTCTGGGAGGGGGTCCTCTAGCCTGCTTCTTCATCGCCTTACCCTTCTGGGGTTTGCTTTTGAAGTTGCTCCTCTTCTTCTGGGAGGAGCTGTGATGCGCTTCAGGCGCAGGAGCAGTGCCGGTAGGGTGTGAGTTATGGATGGCCAGAAGGAGGTCACGATTCTGCTCTGCCATCAAAATGCATGAGAGAAGCTCTGAGTATTTCGTGAACTTTCGTTCACGATACTGTTGCATTAGTATGACATCCTTCTCGTGGAAGGATGTATACGTCTTCTCTAACATGCGCTCCTCCGTCACCTTTTCACCACACAACTTCAGGCATGAGGTGATGCTAAAGAGCACCGAGTTGTACTCGGTGATAGACTTAAAGTCTTGGAGACGGAGGTTCTCCCATTCATATCGCTCTCGAGGAAGTATAACATCTCTCTGATGTTTATATCTGTCCTCGAGGGCGGTCCATAACTCATAAGAGTCTTCCACCGTGAGATACTCGGCCTTCAGGGTCCGATCGATATGGCGTCTGATATAGATAATTGCTTTCGCTTTATCTATATCAGAAACCTTATCGACTATAGCGATGGCGTGGCTCAGTCCCTATGCTCGCAGATGGAATTTTATGTCCAACTGCCAGCTTAAGTAGTTCTTGCCTGAAGCATCCAAAACGTCGAAATCGACGCTCGCAATTTTGGCCATTTATCACTCTAGCATGTTAAAAGATAGGCAATAATTAGATATTTTGCAGAAAAATAAATAATTAAGCATTTCAAACACAGATATTTATGCGTGGATCAGTTAATCACCAAATTAATTACAGTCCATACAGTCCCGAAAAGAAATGAAAGTACAACTCGGGAACCCCCGTGGGGCCCCTATTCTTCCGGAATGATCCTTCATCTTCTTGAGGCGTCCGCCGGTCTTGTAATATTACAAAATTATCCTCACTACATTTTTCTCTCAAAAAGGAAATAATGCATGGAAAAAGAAAATGGTGATACCTAGCCGATCCAAAACCATAGAAAATATTAACATTCGTCACAGGCAGATAAAATGCAACAGTCATTTAATCATCACAGGCAGTTTATTCATTACAGGCAATTTATTCATCACATGCAGTTTATAATGGAAAATGAAGATCTTTCGTTTAAAAATTATTGGACCACTAGGCAATGTCATACACCGTTAGGTTAGTTGACTAACGACAGAGCGTTCGCAGGATCTTCCTAATTTTTAAACGTTTAAAAATCATATAATCCGAATAAAAAGCGTTGAATGAAATCACATGTAATTTGTCCAGATTATAACGAAAAAAATCGAATTAAATCTTGAAAAAACCGTTTGAAAATAGTGAATTTTCGGGGTGGAACCCTAGTTAGGGTTTTTGGTCGCGCGGATTACCGCTTCAAGCGGCTAGGGTTTCAGGACATGCGCGCGCACCGGGGGGCCCGTTGCGGGCCGTCGCCGGGGGGCCCGTTGCGGGCGACGGGGGTGCCCCGCCGTCGCAGCGACGGGGGGCGCCCACCGCTGAGAGCGGCGGCGCGGG